>JANSTX010034643.1:0-13653 GCA_027564355.1 Penthetria funebris | reverse complement strand
ATATTTACCTACA
Source organism: Penthetria funebris (assembly GCA_027564355.1). Classification (NCBI taxonomy): domain Eukaryota; kingdom Metazoa; phylum Arthropoda; class Insecta; order Diptera; family Pleciidae; genus Penthetria; species Penthetria funebris. The sequence continues at coordinate 13,640 of JANSTX010034643.1, read as the reverse complement.
GTAATGGGGTTTAGTGTTGACATTCATTTAAGTCACTTTTATTTTATTGTTTTAGTATTTTAGTATTCTTTTATGCGATTTAAGGGATATTGTTTATTGTGAAAATAAAAATTATATAACAACAATATAAAATGCAATGTAAATAAAAATGGAAATTGTAATAAATTTTATTGATAAATTGTGTTTATTGTCTATATGAGGGCATTTAAGGATTTGTGTACCGTTTTTTGAAAAATATGATAACAAATTTTGCGTATACCAATTTGGATTCATTAAATTCGGGCTAACAACTGATATTATACAAACACTTTGTTAATATTGTTTAAAAACGGCAGAGATAGTCAGAAAGAACTATTTGAGATGGCATTTAATAGTGTGCCAAAAGATCTCGTTTGACAAGCATTATAATCTCAAAATGGTTCGACTATATCACATATATCTATATAAATGCATAAGTTTTACCGTGAAACAACGTAAAAGTTATCATAAGATCACATATAGTATATTTGGTTTTTTTTTTTAAATTTGAATTTTGCTTTCGACAAATTATGTTGCTGAGCACAGAAATTATATTCATGATCAATTGATTGCGTATAGTAAGGTCATTATCATTTATCTTATCTACAAATACAACTTTTTGTTGACGATATTTGCATAATTATTTTTAAATACATTTGACTAATTCTGTGAGTAATTCTTAATCGTAGATTGTGTCAATTCCTTCACCAATATTATTCAGAGACTTATACTTATGTACTTACTATATATTTAAATCATGGTCAAGTGTGTTTTAGTGTCACGTAGATAACTAGAAATAGATAAATTTTTAAATTATTATTAAATTCTGTGCCATCTCTCGTATATAGTAATATCAATAATTTTCTACAACATCTCAAATCAATATATTCGGAAATTAGAGGATGAGAGATATTTAATGGGATCATCAGATATGATGAAATGATTTAGTTTTTTTTTTCAATTTTATATATTTTTAATTGATATACAAAATATGTAAATCATTTTCTCTCAAAAAAAAAAAGGGTACGAGGTAGCCCAGTGAATGTGTTTCCACAATAATGTCTGTGAAATTTTAAGTTTCCACCTGCTTTATTTTATCTTGAATTATATAAAAATTTAATATTTAATTAGTTAAAATAATTCAAAACAATATCATCTAAATAAATAATAAATCTTAGATAATACTCTGAAATATAATTATTATTCATAAACAAGTTTACAATTTCACGCCATATATTAACATATATGATATTTCAAGTCTAACTAGAACATAGCATCGTCTTCAAATATTATTGTAAAGTTTATTATATTTATAGTATTATATACTACATTATATATTTTCTATAAATTGTGAAATAGAAAAGTTTCCTTACATCTCTCTGTGGTAATACTCGTGTATAAATGAAGAAAGGATCTTCCATTATATAATAATACCCCGCGTTACATGCAAAAGGATAAATAAATGTATATAAATATAAATTTTGTACAAGGTTAAGAATGTAGAAGAATAAGATGCGGATGAAAAGGCAGCAGCAGTAGCAGCAGCAGCAGTAACACACCAGTAATACCCACAAAAGAATCCGAAACTTTAGTTCATAACGTAAAGTTATTATATATATGGCGATAAGATATATTGTATATATTTACGTTAAAATATGTAATTCAAAACGATACATTTTACAATATGGTAGATATTTGGTAATTTCAATATTAAATCACAATAAAGCTTTGTTGGGGAGACATAACATATTCTATACTGGAGTATGAGTTAATAATAATTTAAGATGAAATGGCAGAAAGAAAAAAAAAACCGCAGCATGTAATTGAATATTTTGGGGATGAAAAAAGGAGTTCAGATTTCCCTTATAAATATAAAGTTGAAGAATCAGATAGTAAGATTTATGGAAATAAAGTGATCGGCTACCATCCTTTATATATATTTATATTCACAAATAATTTTAGTTTATCACCTTAAGATTCACATGCATGCTCGACATTCTTCAATTGAGTTAGTAAATTATACCTTAATTACGACGACGATCTACGTATTGATTGATTAGATTAAAGTTGATAAAAATTAGGTGTAGCATTGTTTTGTATCTAGACAGTATTGGCTAGATACACTAGGCATGTAACATTAAATGTCAAACCTAATTTATTGGAAACTTTTGTGTGGAACACATAGTTGATCGGTTAAATAATTGAATAATTCAGTCATGTGTAAATCTATCTAGATGGTACCAAGTTCAAGAACAAGTTACTTTAAGACCTGCATTTTTTAAGCACATGTCATAACTGATTATTTCCTGTAGTAGACATATATAGATTGAACAGCGTTTAGATGTTAGTCGACCAATACATTCAACGAATCTCATTTTATGTAATTATTTCGTTCATAAATACAGAATCCTGCAAAAATCTTACTTACATTGTAAATTTCATTATGTGGAATATCAAAAGTATTGAAATGATCGAGTGTACCCTAAATCCGTATTCATATTTATAGTTTATTATATAAAAGAGGGTTGTGGACATTAAATGTGTAACTTCACAAATAGATATAAGATTTGAATTTTATATTTGCTAAACTAAATCAGTATATATTTACGACTATAATCACAAATTATAATCTGGAAGAACTTTAATTAAGTGAAATGTTAATCAGTGTAAAGATTCAATTAAAATTTTATGTTATTTGATATGGTAGATGTTGTATATATATATATATATATATTTAATATTATATAACTACTCTAAATACGAATATACAATTTATTTATATATAAAATATCCTTTCATCCATGTCCATAATAAACAATATTTAAACTAAAAATTACTCTTAAAATATTTTTGGAAGCTGCTGCCAGGCATTGTATTATGTGTGAAAGGCAACGTTTAGCGGTCTTTTAAGGAAAACAAAAGGTGTATGTATTTTAACGATTTAACACCCCTCAACTCTTTGTGTATATGGCAGCATTGAGGTTTCGTAACATTGTTTTGCTTTATTTTTGACAAAACAATATCAATGTTTAGCATATGGGGAATATACACTACGAATTGAAATAAGTCTACTATTTATTTATGTTTTAAATTAAAGTGTTGTACGTAACGTAGGTGGGTATAGGGCACATAAATAGGTTAAACAATTTGAAAGGATTTGGTATTTAATTAATATACAAATATGTTGTTTATAATCCAAAATTACATATAGGTAAAATTCAAAGAATTGTGATAATTTTTTTTTTTTTTAACTAACTTCAATACAAACGATGGTCTTGGTCATCAACATAAGTTTTAGCAGAGTTTGGTGTGTAAAATATTGGGAGAAAAATGTGTCATGTACTGAAAAAATGTGAAATTTTAACATTGTTTCAAGATTTCACTATATTTTTTAACATTATAATCACCGTTCCATTAATATTTATTTCGTACATGAAACCAAATAACTATAAATCATAAAGTATGTGGGTCACTCTATTTATCATTCATTGAAGATATAGAGGGAAAAATAATTGTTAATTTTAAGGTGATCATAAATTTGTAATTTTGCCAAAATTGGAAAAGCAAATTATATGTCAACCTCTTCTTCAATCCTGGCAATTAATATTAACCCAAGGTGATGTTTGAACAGTATATTATAAAATTTTAAGGCTAAATGATAGAATTGAACATAATGTGGTGATACTATAATAATGAACCTGCGACAAATTAATAGGTTCAGCACATAGGTGATTAGTAAAAATCAATAATGACGTATATTTGACACGAAAATATTGATAGAATTTATTGATGAAAAGTTTCACATATACCACTGACAATGCGTTTTCTGACAAAATAATTGTGATTACGATTATTATTATACTCATCTTTAAGCTCTTTATTGTGATTATATTAAAAACAAAAAAAAAATAATAATTTTTTCATCTTATTTCCATTTTCAACAAAATCTAAACCTGTACAATTAAAGATATATGAAGATTTCATCCAGGAGGGAAAAAATCACAAAGTCAAAGGAAAACAAATCATTGACATTTAAATATTATATCCTATATACTCGTACATATAATATTGAATAAATGTTGATTAGCTAAGATTTTCATATATCAAATCTCGCGGTACTAAACGAGGTAACAGATGTTTAACATTTACCTAGATTATGTTATATCCATAGGAGAACTCTTAGGAGCAGCAACAAAAAAAAAAAGAACAACAAAAATTAAGAATCTATAGATATAAAATCCTAAGATTGAATTTAACATAATTTGCTTCGTCTTCCACTTTAAGGAAAATTCCTTTTTTTGTTTCGTTGCCCATTTGTGTGTTGACTGTGTACACAGATATTTTTTTTTATAATATTTTAATTTTAATAACTCTAAAGAAAAATTTCCAACAAACAAAAAGCAATTTTAAAACTGAAATTGGTCGAAAAGTTTTTAATAAAAAGTAATATACTGAGGGAGTAATGCATCAGATGGTATAAAAGATAACATTATAAATGAAAGGTGCAAAATTTATGCAGAATTCATCTTTATGGAATCGTATTAAAAAGTCTATACAAGTTGTAGGATAAATAAAGTGTATCCTTAATTTTTCAATTGATTAAATAAAACAATGAGTACATAAAGAATTTTCTGTAATGAAAAGTCATAATGTATCTAGCAAATGTAAAACAAATATTTCACATTTGAACAGATCAGATCCGTATAATCTGTTGACATAACAAAAATAATACCTAAACCATAAGGACTCACATTATATTCTTGAATAATATAATTAAATGCCAGGATTTATTCCTCGTGAAATTCATATTGTACAGACTTAAAATTTGAATACGAAACAGAACAGATGTCGTACGGTTACGTGCGAGATTTTGTAAGTTTGTGATAAAGATTTATGTATTTACGTTAACATAAATTTGCATTCAACAACCATATTTGAAGTATATTTTTTTTCTTGACAACTTCAATTCATAATCTCCAATTAATGAACACAATTTGTTATTCAATATCACATCTATAAGAGAGTTTATAATCCAGTTCTTGCATTTAAGTGCACTTCTAAACAATTTGCCGGTACTTTTATAGATCCATAGTATAAGGAATAGAGTATTTATATATAATTAATGAATTTTTTTCCTCTGCACTAACATTTTCTTTTTTTGTATATACTATGGTTAAAGTAGTCTCGGTGAATTTAAAAATGCCACAATTTCCTCTAGATATGTTTTTACACACTCAAATATATATTTATAACAAATATAAATTTGTGTTATATATAGTTATTAATATTATGATAAAAACAGGTATGTCAGTACATTAAACAATCCAATCCCGGCGATTTCCATAAAACATGGCATTTCATATGTCCGTTGCAGAGTCATAAATACACATTTCACATCACGAAAACATTAAATGAAAGAAAAATAAGGAAACAGAAAAAAAAAAAAAAAATGGTCAGAAATTAGCAATTTTTATTCATGGTTTTTTATAAATTATTTTTTCCTTGCAAATAAAGGTGGAGTTTTATTTTGAATTCAAAATTACAGGAATTATTAAATTATTACTGGGTGGAGTTTATAAAATTTTGATTCATTTTCCATCTAAATTTATAATTCCAGAAAAAAAGGACATGCTTTAATGCACAGAAACTACACTTTATAATTTCTATACAAAAATGCAATTTTAATAATAACTGCAATTGCACCATACACCGGTACAATTGCAATATAATATATAATTATAGAACCCCATTCATATTTACGATGACCATAACTACAACTACCTTATTATTTGCATTGCATTGTTTCAAGATCTCATATGAAAAACTGTAAAAATTGATCATATATTTTTTTTTACTTTAGCTCATAAAATATCCATCCATAATAAATTAGTCAAGCGATAATCTCCTTCATTATCTCGATATCCTTTTAACGTTAAAAAAAAGTTAGATAATAAGGAAGAGTATGGATGCTTACTTTTAAAAGGAAAATTACTATGTGTACGTTAACTTCATGAAAAAGAAAATTGGGACAGAAAAATGGAATAATTTATGTCATGTTAGCAAATTATCGTTTATGTGGTTGAATGTGCTTTTTCCGTATACTATATTGAGTCATTAATCGTGTGACTTTTGAACTTTTTAACATAAGTAATGTAAATATATGAACTTCCTGTGTGTCAATTTTAAGAAAATCACGAGCAGAATCAAAAGAAAGACGATGATAATAAATATTTTTTTTAACCCATATCAGAAATCTAGAATTTAATCAATAATTGATTACATAGACGAGTGCAAATACATGAATATTCATCGAAAATATTACAAACAAAGTCAGAATCATCAATTTTGTGATATCCAATTGAAAGTATCTAACATAAATGCAATTTCGTATTTGCTACATATACTGCTATGCAACATTTTTTTGGTATAATACAGGATCATTTTCATTGAACCATGTTATTTGTAGATGCCATTTTTATAATAAGTGAGAGCCAAATTAAAGTAGATAACACGATATTGTAGGCCAACTGACTGTGTATCATGTACTTTATATTTGGAATTTGTTAATCAAAAAATATAAAAACCACAAAATAAAGTAACTGAAGCTAATATTACCGGTATATTGAGCTCCGAAATACACATTAGTAGTTCGTTTTGTCTTCCACAAGATCGAAATACACATAGTTCGCTTGTATAGATAGATTTTATGCAAGCTTTCACAGCTGAAACCAATAATTATTTTATTTGTCGGCAGATAATTCAAAAGATTAGATACTGATGCTTACGGTCTACATATGCTCTGTGATCTTGATACTGCACGTGGATATAGTTTAAATAGAATGTGTAACAATGATTATAAAATACACATATAAATCGTTAAAAAATCAGTGTTTTTTAAGATATTTATAGATTAATTTATGATTTTAATTAGATAATCCGCCTGTTGTGAGTTAGAGATGATTTACTGGGGTCCGTCAATAAAAATCATTTCAGATGCGATTCAAGACGAACTTTTTAGAGTATCAATATAATTTTGCAAACATTTTAGTGATTGTCAAATATTCTATAAATTCTTCTCTTCTGTTAAATTAGACTGATGCTAGTATATAGAAATTAGCTCAAGGTTCTTTACGTTCCGATCATTCTAAATCTTTTTCTAATTTTTCAATTGTCTAACAGAGCATTCAATTCAGTTCAATTTAAAAATCATTTTCTTACATATTGTAATCAATAACCATATTTAATAAGTGAAAGCGCATCGTGCCCTTAATTCTCTATGTACACATGATGTTCTGGAATTTATTTCGATAACGAGAGTACGTCAGGGGCTAATATAATTTTTAACCGGACTGAAACTGGAACAATGATTAGTAAAAACTTTGAGAATAGGAATATTGTTAGAGTAAAGTTACCAGAACGTGACTGTGGACTGGTGTCTTTTAATAGACTAATCAGTTATTTCATTCGGAAAAACTAATTCTTATAAATTTATTAAAAGCACATCCAGAATGTTAAACACAAGAAGAAAAATACAAAAGAAAATGCTAGAATTTAATCAAATTATTAATGATTCTTTTTACAAATTTACTCTTTTTAGCACAATATTTTTCCACAACTTTCAATAATATGATACGGGATTTAGAGAAATTTAATTCAAAGCTCGGAAATATCCTCAGACGACAAGAGACGCACCCTGAGTAAATTCTATGTAAATAAACCCCATTTTAATAAATAATAGAAGAACACAAGTTGTCTATCATCATATACTATTAACTCTCCATTAGCAACATTTGTGATAGTACCGTTTAAAGTCATTTAGACCCTGAACAAATATTATATATGAAATTGACGATATTGTCAAAACATAATCGCATATATCTGTAAATGTAATCTTAGCAATACTGAATTTTATATACTATAATTTATCGACGAATAGGAAAGATTTGGTTTTCTACATGTAACTAATCTTTAGTCATTTTACAATTAACTAATTTTGTTAGAAAAATAGTTTTTTTGATTGTTGCCAAAAATTGGAATAGGTCACAAGTAGTACCATATAAAATTATTTTATTTTCAAAAAGTCTATGCTATGATCACTCTTAATTATTTGAAATACTGAATTTCCATAGTTACATAATTTGATTACATTTAATACAATTCGAGAATAGTCTAACTGAACGGGAGTCGCTTAGTCTCTTAAATCCACATTAGCCACATCTGCATATTATCGGTTATTGGTGCTGAAGTATAACAATATATTGTAAAATTGAATTTCAATATATTATCTGATTTTTTAGATAATCGCCAATATAAGAAGTTCTGGCTTACCATTTCCTCTTTATGTCCAATTTTCTGATGATCAAGTGAATAGTTTGCAAAATAAGCAAAAAAAAAAAAAAGTTTTATTTCTTTGCTGCAACGGAAGTGCAGATCGATGGAAAAAAATCCATAAAATAAAATATAACAGGTCAACATATGGCAAATTCATTTTAATTAATAATTTCCAGTCTTAATTTTTTATTATTATTATTATGAGGTTTTTTTTTTTTTCGTTTTCTTTTCTGTAATATTAAAATATATAAATTATTTTAGTTCAATCAAAAAATATGGCTAAAAAAGCGTTAAGCGTTTCATCAATTCAGCATTCAATTCTGTAAAAACCTATAATTTATAATAAAATAATAATAACGATTAAGAACAGTTTGTCGATTTAGTTGCCGGCAATTCAGATGAACTGAAACCAATAATTTCGATTTATTTTATATAGAAATTTAAAATGTTAAATTTTGTGCAACAAAATGATGGACTTGCATTTTCTTGAATTTATTATTTATTCATTAAAATTATTACATTGGTCGGACGTGATCAGAATTTTATAGAATTGAAATGGTTTTTGTTTTTGTACATTTCATTCTTGCATTTTTTTTTTTTTTTTTTATTGAATTTTTTTTTGTTGGATCATACATTCTTTTGAATATGATTTGATATGCGATGATGTGTCTATCTTATTATAATAACTCGGTATATGTATAATGTTGGTATGTGGACGATGATGATGGTTTTTAATTGAGAAGAGTTCCTCGGGCTCAAGGCAAAGGAACATAATTTTTTTTTAAAAAATTTATGTGGTTTATGATATGTCGCATTTTTTTTTTTTTTTTGGTTTTTTATTTGCATACACAATTTTAATAATAATTTTTTTCTTTTGAAAAATTGCTTCTGGATAAAAATTAATGGTTTTAATAAATGTTTGTAATAAATTTTTAATTTTATTAACAATAACTAGATTTTGTTTCTTCAATGCAATTGATCTGCTTGTGTATTTCAAAATTGTACTTAATATATTTCATGTTTATTTAATGTAAAGTATAAGTACATGTTTACTGTTAAGTGGTGAAAAAATCCTTAGAACTGAACGCATATTGAATATTTTTAGGCAATGATATAAATAAAATTTCATGAAAAACATATTACAGTTTAATATGACCACATTTGACGCGAAAGATGGCATCAAGTCTTCCAGTGAATGCATCATACGTTGCACGAATATCAGTGTGTAACTTTCATACTTTTTTGTTGATAATTTGGTGCTTCGTCAAAATGGATCATATGTGGAGAAGGCCATTAAATTCAACAATTTACAATTACAGTAATATAAATCACATCACATAATAATGTGCTCGTTTATGCACATAACAAGTTGACACATCTTTTCCACATGTTTACATATTGTTGAAAGCACTTTATAAAATAATATAAATTTTTTTTCGCGGTCGCTATATCCGTGCATGATTTCCATAATCCCTTTGATCGTTGAAGTCCATATTTCTGATAATGTTGCGAATTACAAATATTTGTTTTCAATTATGTATAGAAAACAATGCTTCATTTTCATTTCATAAAAATTAACCTTTCAAATACAAAATATTTTACAGATTACACGTTCACATGCACTCATACAATTCATCCAATGCGATAAAGGTGACAGAGTGTCTACCGATGCGAAAGTATAGTTGTCAAATTGGAACCGGTAAACGTTGTAAATGTGTAAAATTGTAAATATTTACTGAGCAATGAGCAGCACAAACACACTCAAATTGACGAGAAAATGCGATAATAAACGAATTGGTATAGCAGTAAACGTGAGTGCATGAAATGGTAGAGAAAGAAACTTTATGAATTAACCTCACGCTCGCACACTTTGTAATACGATAAATAAAATAAGAACATGGCAGACGAATTAGAACCGCTAAATGCGAATGCGTAGAATTATAGAAGAAATGTGATGAATGTATTATCTTATCGGCCATTATTATTTTATTAATGAAAAAAATATAGTTTTGAATGAAAATTTAAGGTAGTGTTGAATGAATACATTCAATAATTTAAAGTAGCTATGAATGAATAGATTTAATTGTAAATTTTAAGCTTTAAATGTATTTGCATAAACAAATACTTTTGGTTTATATTATTTTTTTAAAAAAATTTATTGTGGTTTATTTGCATACAATTTTAATCACACGATCTATTAAAAGTCACCGATTAAAATACCCGTCTACACTCAAATGTTCATAAAAAATATCACAACATTTTCCACGGTGCAAGAATCTTTATTGTGTATCACGGTATATATATAGACCACGCATCAGTTTCATTAGTTTACGCGGTATCCCATGGCTTTCTAGAAGTGACCACATTACTATCGAATATCTACTTTCAATGGTGTTTGCCATTTAATTACCAATTTAACAATGTTTCTTAATTTATTGATATGGTTTGGCTGAGACTTAATAGGCTCAAAACATAAATCTTATGTCCTACGAATACCATATTCTATAACTGAACTTATTCTTTTCTGTACAATAATATAGTCTGTAAGTTAAAGACGTTCTATTTTAAAGCACTATCCAGTTATTTTGCTTACCTTTGCAGAAAGTAACACACAGTGAATGCTATAAATCACATAAACCGATAATAATGATAACGTATAGCAACCTTTTAATTTCTTAAAGCAGTTGGAAATAGTGAAATGTGTAGTAAGAAATAAATGAGTAAAGAAGAATTTGACAGGAACAAACAGTAATCCTTCTATAATTAATAAATAGTAAAGTAAATTTAACCACAACTTGTATTCTCGTCTTCGTACGATCAAATCATCTTAATACGGACATGGTAAAGAGACATAGTCAACGAGACTAAAAAATGAGTATCCAAAATGTGGATATACCAAATAGAGGATATAATTCTATTCTTAAAATCTCATCAAATTTGTCTTTATTAATTACCTGCTTTTCTACTATATAATAATTACAAAAAAAAAAAAAAAACAAAGTAATATTTTGCAGAATCAAATACGTACCAACCCAATCCCCCAATGCAAAACAACTTTAAATCAATAAGAAAATATTTGAAAATATTGTCTAAATGAGCAAATGCTTTAAATTATATGTTGAAACCAGGGGGTTTTATGTGCAAATTATATTTTAAGATATTTCATTGAATGTTTATGATAGGTAAGATGTCAAAATTATACATACTGTGATCTTAAGATATTCAAATTACATTTATATGGTTTTGATTTTCATGAAGCCAAATGACGGTTGTTATAATGAGTTTTCTTATAGTGGATGTTGCTATTTTAATGAAATCATATTTCACTGATACATGAATTCAATTATTGTATATATGATTTTAATATATGAAGGATTCCAATTTTGTTTCAATTATTTTACTATATAATTTAACTCAAATTAGTAAATCCATCTGACAAATTATGAAAAACAAACTACAAACGAATGAAATGAAGTTGTGTGGAATATATTTGGACAGACATATACGTCACTTACTGGAATCAAATTAGATGAAATGAAAATTATCTTGAATACATCATAATTTGGGTATTCCATTAAATATATTCCATTAAATACATCAACCACGGGTCAATCAAAAGGGCTGTAATCAAACATAGAACTAACTCATTAGTTACAAAATGTGTAACTGAGGACTAGTGACTAAAAAAATCAATGTAAAAGTGAAGTTCTGTTTATGATAATCATGGAAGATACACAACACGAACTACACATATCGTGATTCTGCATTCGGATAGTATAGGCTCTTGTAAAGTGAACAATGATAATTTTTGCATTATTAGTTTGCTTATATGGAGAACTGTGTGCAAAAATTGTGTTATTATTATTTTTACATAATTTAACACTACATATAGATTTGGTACTTAATATACCTCCATTACACATATTCAGGAAGCACAGAATTTAAATACCAACATAAAGTCAATTGAACCTGAACCGGTATTTGGCATTTATATTTTTTTTTAATTAATTGTCCACCAGCGTAGAAGGGTAAAGAACTTCTATATCCAATTTAATGTAATTATATAAGAAAAAAATTAGGCATACTTACTAGAATGAAAAAAAAAGAAAATTACGTAACAAATAAGAAATTTACATGTTACACGCTTAATTGACGTTTATTGACCTTTTTATATTCTTTTTTTTTTTTGTCGTGAATACTGGACTCATAATGTGCACTTAATTAACCTACATTTCCAAAAGAGACAAATGATATTATTTTATCCGCAGCACATTTAATTAGTAAAGGAATTTGTCAACTCAAGTTAAATTTCAAAGTGATAAATTTTACTTATGTAAATTTTGTCTACGCAGTGGGATTCGAATTCAGGTCTAGTCTACCGTTTTACCACTATGCTACCATGATTATGCTTATATTATATTTGGTTACTTGTGCGACCGTCAGCGGAGAAGAAAAATTGAAGAAATCACAATATTGTGATTGTTGCATATATCCTAGAAAATCTCACTATTTATGGTTCACATCACACATACTGTCATACTTAACTCAGATTTTCAATAAGTAAAATTCAAGTCTCATTTACATTTTTAATTCAATCATTATACAGACATACAGACATAGTTCAGTTTTGATTGAAAATAGTGTACATTGTGATGTCGAATTTAATACTGAAATAGGGACGTAAAAATACTCAGCAGTAGGAAAATCATTTTCAACTCTAAGTTATTAAGTTTCATTATAACAAATTTATAAATATTAAATTAATTTAATTAACTGCCATCGCCACAAATCGAAGTCAGTTGTGATAAGTTGATCGTGTATAGTTAATATGCAATGGAATAAATACTTTAATTTGTGGGTAATCGATGCATATATTGTAATTCAAATGAATTTTATAACTGATTAAAAGGACCTGGGATCTTAATCAAAATAAAATATGTGTTGACAATCATGAGAAACATTAACTGAAAGTTAAAAGTCTGTACATTAATGCCTTTCTAAGATAACATGCAAGTAAATAAATTTAAATATCATGGAATGCACTATAGTTGTACACTTACCCTGATATTTGCTATTTATTCCAGAATAAAAGCTTTTAAAATGAAATGTAATAAATAAAACAAAAAACCAGGAGATTCAAAACAAAAAACCACCCTCAAGTTTATATTTTTTTTTTTACCCATTTTCAACTTTTAATATGAAATAAAAATCTCATTTAGCTTTACGCGTGGATTGTATGCTACACCACCATATACCACAATATACCACCATATACCATCATATACCACCAT
>JANSTX010034632.1:0-13654 GCA_027564355.1 Penthetria funebris | reverse complement strand
AGAAGTCAAAAAACCCCACTAGAATACATAGTATATAAACTCATTACTGAATTAATGCCAAAATAATATTAGAAAGGAAGGTTCCAGTTTTAATAAACACACGGAATGTGATTTGTATGGTGGATAAAAGAAAATGTTGAACATTCTCAGAAATAGAACATAAATATACCCAAAATTGATCAGCATTTATTGAAGCATGGGTTACTCATTTCCAGAAAAATGCAGCTATCGAGATGTTACTGCAGAAGTTCGTATTTAAATCAATAAGGCTACATCAATATATGTATGCCCTCAGGACATCATTTGGTGAAACAAGTTATATATATATATATAACTTATATGCGTAAGACCTATTTTAACATATCCAGTGGAAACACGCAGTGATACGTCCAAAACTAAACAACTTATGAGGACAACAGAATTAAAGATCTTACTTACTATCCGGTCATCCACTCAAATATAGAATCAGAAGTGATGATATCCGAAATGAATGTCATATTCAAGACATAGTAAGATGGACAAAAATCAGAAAGCGTTATCGGAGAGACCATGTTGAAAACATGCCAGATAATATAATCGCAAATAATGCAATGAAATAACATTTAGGTGGAACACGGTCTATAGGACGGCATAAGACATGGCGAGAAAGTTGGACATCCGCAACTTCAAACTAAATTATTAGAAAAACACAGTTACTGTCACACGAAGTGTTACCAACTTCATGCAGCTAAATACATACAGATGCTCACAGAGCTCTCAGGACAGTCTTTAGTTTATAATATTGTTTACAATTTTACGAAAGTATGTTTTGTTTGTGTATTGAACCATTAAATGTTACAATGATACTGGCAGCATCGCAAAACGCTATAAAGATGTCAGAGTGCAGAAAATTAGGCTAAACAACTCAACTTGTCCGACTCAAGCGTACATCTTATAATGAATAATGAAATTAAATTAAAGTCTTACAAAATACAAATTAAGATTAAGATTTAATACCTGCATAAGAGGCAACAAAATTTCAACGAGCAACAAAGGAACTGTAAAACATGCACACAAGTGGGGAATTGTTGATTAAATTATCACTGTTCAGCAACAAGTAAACAAATAAAATGAATCATGTGTGGGGAAAGGACAAGTCCATCTACAATTTCGACAATCCAGTTACTATGCGTAAATAAGCGGAAACTTTTGTGATGACATTAATCTGCTATGACTGCAAATGGTCACTGGCACACAAACAAGTCGGCATCAATTAATGAACATTTCAACCTATAAAGATTATTTGACAAACAAGTGTTACAGAAAATTTATGAGAGTTTGAACAAATAGCAATTAGTGTTTGCCACGAATAGCAAAGCATTCGACAGACTCGCATACGTGTAGCGTGCGATGCATTCATCGGACGACTTGATGTCATCGTTTGCGTAGTGCTAAATGTTGCCATAAATGTTGAAATTTTTTAAACAAAAATATTAACAATTTACAAAACATAGTTTTTAAGTTTGTAGTAATTAGAGTGACCGACTCTGTACAATCACAGCGTTATTTTGCTTTCATAGTGAATGGTCAATGAATTATTCATCTAATGTTCTTCTGATCCCACATTTATTATAATTAGTCAGTATTATTTAATTAAATTTTGGATTTATTTATTTAGTCGCAAAAACCCTTTCATTATTTACTATAGTACTTAATATGGGAACGATAACGAATGAAGTGGCCGACTATTATCGAGGTTACTTAACCCAATTTTTACCATCAAGCGGTGTCACCGGTAACTCAATTACGATATATGTCAGTAATGGTGTAGGACCGAGCAGGATGAAAAAACTGCTGGAATATGTATCTTAAGAGTACTTTACTTTAGGCCTGTTTGTTAAATAACTACATTGCTTATGATTTGAGTAACTTTTAGATTTAATGTTTTTAAATATATCCAAACAAACGAAGACGATTGAAGATACAATTGCCAAATATACACGTAATTTGAAATTTTTCAATATATTATTTATTGTTCCATCAAATTAGATAAGCTAGAACGTAGAACATCAATAACAAACTTCAAATGAAATACGATATCCACGTCAAATAGCAAAAGTTATTAACTTTTTAGATTTCAATATGAATCTCAAATAAAAGTTTCTAGGACTTGTTGAAATATGAATTACAATTTTGTATAAATGCACAGTATTTTTATTTAACTTTTCTGTTGTTAAATATTAAAAATAAAATTTTATGTCTTCTACATTATTCTGATTTTATACATACTGTTGTTTAAAAAGTCAAGTAAAATCAAATATTGATGTGTCGTCGACGACTACGAATTGTATTGCAAATAACAATTTTTAAATTATTAAAATAAAGTAAAAAAAGCACTTTTGAGTACATAACAAAATATGATTGCCATTATAAATACATCAATGATGATGAATTATAATAAATTATTGATTTGAAATACATTTCAGTAATGAAGTATGTCGTACATGTATAAAGACAATGGAAAATGGCTCATAGAATGCCAGAAATTAGTTGACTTCAAATACACCTAAGATCAAACGGCGTCTAATTTGAATAGATCTACCAAATCATATCATGAGTATTAAAGACTATGATCTCTTATTATTGATTGCAGCTGAAATATTTTCATGAAAAGATCCATAAAACAAATTACTTCCAATTAGTATGCAATGCTATTCTTAACATATAAACATGTGATTAGTCTATTAAATGTAAATCACGGCAACCCTGATCATATCACAGCATGAATAATTTACAGGATCAATTTTGAAGTGGATAGGAATTGATATCGGGTTGGTAGTCATGTTTTCCAATAGTATGTGAACGTGATTGATATATTGTGTTCTGTCAGCTGTACATAATTGGTGTTAAAAAAAATGATTTAAAACTAATGTTTCCAATAAGTATAAATATAATAAAAGATTTGCATTATTAAGAAATGATTCATGGTTCTTTTGGCAGAAATTTGCTCATCATTATCCTAAATCTTTACGTGTTACGGACGCTTAGTGCAGCATTACGATGCTACTTTTCCCGTTTTATACACACAATAGTAGACCAATTGCATCGACTTATAGATTGTTATTGTGATGCTTTATTCACAAATCGACTAGTTACAAATACATTTTTTAAACTTACATAAACTGTGACAGTGTTTTCAGGAGCACCGAGTAAATAAAGGTTAAGTAACCATAGAATGTTAGTCGGTTACTATATTCACGACGTTAATCAAAACCTCACATAACGGAGCGTAGAACCATATAAAATAATCATTATAAAGAAATGGTCGCTGGTGCGCTAGACCTAAACCACTATTTTACTAACATAATAGTGCAATTGTTCAATTTGAAATAAATGTATTCAAATACAACTGATTAAAAAAAAGAATTAAGCAAACACTCCATTCAATTTATTTCGTTCAAGATGTCACAAATGAAATTAGACGACATCAGATAAGCATAATAAATTCGAAAAAAAAAATACTTATCAGACTAAAAGTCAGACTACAACTCATATATCATATTAAACACTGCATCTTTTTGGAGTTAGTTTCACCATATTCATTAATGTATAATTGATCATTTTACAAAAATCTGAACAAATAGACACCGAATCAATCTCATCGTAAAAAAATTAAAGAATAAATTTTTTCATCGAAGGGATTCATCATCAAAAAGCAAATAGATATATGTATCTTTTAAAAATAAACAATCCAACGTTTAAATATTCAAAATTTTGCGATATTCGTAATTTCAATACTCAAAATAACGATAAATGGGTAACTTCAATGAATTTGAAATTACACAAAATTATCGTAATTTGGTGACATGTAATCAATCGAACAGATCTTTGTCTGTTTTTTCTTGTTTGCAACCATATTCATCAGTCAAATGTCAATGTTGTGTAAATAAAAAATGGAAACAGGATATTAATATTGTAAATATGGATGTATATGTATAGTTTCACATATTTACAATTATCATAATATTGATTTTTTAGTCTGTCAACCATTAGAAATTAACGTGATTCCAATCGAAATTACGTTCAATACCAATCTAATGTTTTAAAAATTAACAATCCAATGTTTAAATATTCAAAATATTTGTAAAAACTCGTTGTAATGAACAATTTATTTATATAATTTACAATGTGTACCTACCTAAATTATATAAACTTATGAATATTCCATTCAAGTTTCCAAATCCTTTATAATACCGTAAAGGTACAAATCGAAACTACTTTATACATACTATTTATAAACTATATAATTGAGATAGATTGATTTTCTATGTTTAAACCATTACAGAATTAGACAATAGAGAAGTTTTAGAAATTAGATTTTCATATTCAAATTGAAGTATAAACGATGGGGCTAAAAAGGTATACAAACAGAAATAAATCACAACTATAATATGTAAATTTTAACCCCTTTTTAATATCTCTCTTCGCAATTTTCAATTTTAAGTAAATAATCAATGAAATTTGAACAAATAAATAGAATAGAATAAGATATTCGTATTTTGATAAAACTAATATTGAAGTTGAATAAGTACCACTTAATAATATAAACATTTCCAAATATCTACCAGTTAAACCAAAAATTGAGTGGAAATTTTCATTTTAATTATTAATTTTTTTCCCAAGTTACGTTCGGATGAAAATAATATTATACAATAAAGGAAATAAACATTGACAATAATTTTAATTAGTTTTTTGATCCAAACTGTTGTCAATCACTTTCGTTGTTTTACTCACTAATAGTAATATTTTCATTATTATTGTTATTATTAGCAATAATCCCAAATACTGACAATGTGGCATATTTATATATACATAAATATATACGAGTAGATATAGATTCATGTGGTCTGGTTGCGGATTAATTACAAAGGTAAATTGAATTCTTAACCAAGTGCTTGTAAAATATCCATGTGGCCGCCACTCACTGGAAATGCGTAGGAGTAACAACTAACAACAATTCAAACTGTGCTAAAATTATTAGGGCGAAGTGATGCAGTTAAGCGCTTATTATAGGAAATAATGCTTAACTTCACCAACTTTGGCATATGCATTCTTACAAATCGTACTAATAAAATACGACTATTACACGTAAAATAGATGCTGTAACGGTATATTGGCAAGGATAAGGACTAACGGGCTAATTCGGGTGTTGGTTCACTTTTGCACAAAATTATGTCAAATGTAAGCAATCGAACAGATATTTGTATGTTTTTTCTTGTTTGCAACCATATTCATCAGTCAAATGTCAATGTATTGTAAATAAAAAATGGAAACCGAATATGAATATTGTAAATATGGATGTATATGCATAGTTTCACGTATTTACAATTATCATAATATTGATTTCTTAGTCTGTCAACCATTAGAAATTAACGTGATTTCAATCGGGTGTTAGGCAGCAATTTATTAAATGCTTAAATTATGCTATTAAAACTTGTAATATACCATAATAAAAGTTTGACACAGTTCACATGTAAACAAACAATATCTAATGGATGTTTTGATCTACTTCAAAGGTGTTATAACACCAAAAATTTACATATTTCAGTTACAAATTTCAAATTTTATATAAATTGCAATTTATATTTTGATCATATTTGGTTAGAAGGAGCGTTCACATTATCATTACCTTAATTTTGTTACTGTGAGATATTTTATGCGGACTATAAGATTCTGTTTTCATTTTTTAATAAAATCGGTGCAAATTTTTTACTAAAATCAAATTACTGTAATTTAATCTCAATTTAATTATAATTTAATAAAATATATTAACGGAATGAAGCTTCATGTTTTCACATTGCACAAACGTTGAAAATATAGCTTCATCGGTTCCCGATAACATCATTAATTGGAGTGAATTACTGAAGTGTTATTTCGAACAATATTAAGGACGAATTTTAAGGTGACATCTGATTGCCTATATTTGTATATTCCATTGCGCATTTTTTTCGAAATAAAGTGCGTACTTACAATAATCGATATTCTAACTTCATCAGACAAAAATATTTATCCAACTAACTTATTGTTAAATCTGTGATCGTATCGCCTAATACACAATGTTACAAGATCTTAAAATTATGTTGATAGTAGAAAATGTGTAGATATGTAAAATTATTTAATTGTTCTACAAATTGTATTAAATCCATGAAGATCAAAGTATGTAGTGCAAATTAATTAAGGAAATTAGGTATAAGAAAATTTAATTACAAATAATAACTCTAATTTCATTATTACAATTTCCATTTTGTCAACAAAAACAGTACTCACTACTTTATCATAATTAATCTTTAACAATTTTATATAAATAATATATAGAAGGACGAAACTGGAAAAATGAAAACATTTAAATTCATTCAACAGCTTCAAATTGAATTAAATAAATATACTTAATCAATTAAAGAAGGAAAATATTTACAAATGGGAAACCATTTCCTTATATAATTAACTTTTTCATTAAAATAAATTGCTCAACGTTTTATAAATAATTCAATTAGAGCAATTTGACTAATTGCTCTATACATTCGTAAAATGTATACACGTATATTGTAGTATTTAACAATTTCATGACAAATCAGCCAACTAATTTTTACGCTAAACACTACGAGTAAATTTAATTTGCTAAAATATGCACACATATGTTAATATGCATAATATGATGACGAAAGCATAACAATCAACATTACCGTTGCTTATCCTATAATGGAACTGATAATCAAGGTACCAAAGACGTACGTATAATGGTTCCCTTTATCTTTTTCCTTCGATATACCTGTGTTTTTCTAACAATTTAGTTTTGAGATGCATATGTCCAACTTCTCGCCACCTTTTGAACGGCATTTCTATAGGTCGTGTTCCACTTCGGTGTTATTGCATTGCAATATTTGCGATTCAATAATATGGCATTCATTCAACATGGTCTTTCCAAAAACGCTTTCTGGTTCATGTTCATCTCACTGTGTCTTGAATTTGACACTTTTCTCGGATACAATCATTTCTGATTCTGTCTCTGAATGAATGACCGGTGATAAGATTTTATCTCTGTATGAATGACCGGTGATAAGATTGATTTTCATTTCTGTTACCCACATAAGTTGTTTAATCCTGGTCGTATTACTGCGGGTTTCCACTGCATAAGTTAAAATTGATCTTACGCATGTTTATAACACATAAATTCGTACTTTACTTTCTACCGACATCAACTTCTCTAAAGGATGTTACGAAGTCATCCAGATAGTGATGCTGTCTTATTTATTTGATAACGAACTTCTGCAGTAATATCTCGATAGCTGTTTGTTTCTGCACCCAAGTAACAGAAGCTCATAACTTGCTCAATTGGTTTGACATCTACTACCAGTTTGCATTTTATTAGTTGTTTGGCTATAACAATTGATTTTGTTTTCATGGTAGATGTCAACATGTTTAAGCTTTCAACATCTTGTTTAAATGCAAATCGTCTTAATTTTTTACAATGAGAATAGTAGCGTCCGAATAACAGATGATGCCGATAAGTTGATTTCTCATTCTGTAAACAATTTCAGTAGATTTAATTTTCAATATGATTTTATTGAACAGAGTTTGACACAAACTATCAACCTGACGAATTTCAGTTGAAATTGGTATTTCATTTGTAAACATTTTCCTTTAATTCACGTCGTAATATTGTTTATCTGCTATAAGACCAAATATGTTTTGCTAGATGTTATCTTTTTTAAAAATGTTTATAACATCGTCAAGTTGGATACGGTCGGAAACTTGTACATGAATATTGGTGTATTGCATTCAATGGACACATAATACATAGACTGGAAACTAAAAGTATAAAGTTGGCTTTAAATAGTGGTAATAATATGAGATAACGAGGTTACTTTGATCCAAACAATTTGAACATATTAAATGCTGTGAGTGATAATATGTAAGACATAAACTTGTGGAGAAATAGGTCGGAGGACTAATAATGAATAAAAAATAAGATAAGAAAAAAGAACAAATTCTGCTTTTGTGAGCTTAAATCGAATTTATTGTGTGATTTGTAAACAACGTACATTTGAGAAAAACTGCTAGATTTTCAGTAATTTATGTAATGCTTTTTATGATAGTTGAATTTTGAATACAAGAGTGAAATATGTGGCAAAACATAATAATCAACTGCGTACATCTTTTCTTATTTTTCACTTTCTTATTTCATATGCATTTTCAGTTATTCTAAGATTACCTCTAATCCAATATCAGCAATTACTAGTTGATATTGTTCAGATCGTAGACCACAAACTTTGAGTCTCAATTAAGTTATCGTAAAAGCAATTATAATATTTCAGATATGAGTACACTTAAGAATTGAAGTTTATTTATAACAATATTGACAACATGAGCATCGTATTAATCTTTATGGAATTCTTGAATGACCAATAAAGTCGATTTATGCGAACATTAGTTCATTTGTGTAATGTATCTTCTCTGTGCACGACATTTTCATTAAACATTTTGTTTCGGAGTGAAGTCTCCTTAAGTTTAGTAATATTGGTTGACAATTTAAACATCATAACGAAGTCCTATGCGTCTTTGTGACGTAAAAATGAAGTTGATTATGATGTACTCGTATATACGGATAATAATTAGAGAATATATCTGACATTTGTCGAAATATAATTCAGTTATTGTACTGACTCAAATAAATAATGTATGGAAGTTTGTTGTTTGACAGCTATTATAATTACCACATCATTACTAATATTTGAAGGAATTTATTAGTGTTCATCACTATAATTTGGTTGGTTAGCAGTGGCTAGTCCGACGTCACACTCGAGGAAACCCGGTTGATTATTGCAGATATGCACACTAAATCCATCTCGTGGCGTTTAGAAAAGTCACTAGATCTCTTGGCCTTCTGGTTGCAATTCCCGATTGATTAGGTAGTATATGCCTGTCCAGAAGCCCTATATCTCTGCTGAGAAAGTGCTGGGCATTTGCATAGAAGGTGTTGTGGAGTTTCCCTTTCATCAACATTGCCGCAACTGCGACAAAAAGAATTAAAAGGGATACCCAATCTTGACGCGTGGTTCCCGACCGGCCAGTGTACTGTGAGCACTGCCACGGACTTATCACTATAATTTAGGAAGGCATAAAGAGTATTTATCTTGAAATTTATTTATTTCAATTAAACTTCACAATTTCTTACATTTATTAAAGACATTTATATATGACAAACTTGAACAAAAGCATTCTACACACTCAGTCATATATACAAAACGTTGCCGTCATCGAAATTTTATGTTCATCAAACAAGTTGAATTAAATTCAGTCATTAGCGGTAGTATTACGCAGTAAAATCTAGAAAACTTTTACAGATCAAAGAATACACATTGGTATTATGGACTTAAGTCATGAAATCGTGCGATCACCGCTTGCTAAATTGCTCTCTGATCAATTATACAAAATTTTTATGTGCAATTAAATATGTCTATGAATACGATGTTTGAACTTCCTTACCGGATGAAAATGCACCTAGTGTTACTTATTTTCATACCTAGAAATATGAATTATTTTAAATAATTTATTCATTCAGTTTCTATTACGTACGGATTACATATATACTTATTTAATTTACAATCGTGTACAAATAGTATTCAGCTTTGCTATAAGGTTAATACTAATTCATGTTGAATTGAAAATCCTATTGAGACTATTAAAGTCACACTGTAAACCTGTAAACCCATAATATTTACAGCTTTTATGGAAGCAATACCATATAGATATGTATATATATATATATGCATATATATATATATATATATATATATATATAAATACATATATATATACGCATGCATTTATATACAACAAAGTGTAATCATCAAAGTATATAGCAATTTCAGGATTTCTATATTGATTGATTAGAACATAAATAAGGATTTACATTTTCGAAGGATTCTTGAATAATTACCAAGCCTAACATGTATATATATACTCGTATTTGTAGTGTATATGTGGAATTAATGAACGGTAATCTAAATCCTGCTTTGTTTATTGTGGAAGTGTGATTTAATTAAAAATTAATCATTTTATTTACGGTCTATACGTAAATCCTTTTAAAATTTAAGTGTGTGAATTATTGAATTTTAAATTTATAGAACAGTGATTTCATGGCTGCCAGTAAACATTATATATAAGAATATACAGTAAGCAGCGTACAGGCTGTACACATATAATTTCGTTTCTACCGTGATAACCGATCATGCATCATAACTGCACATATCCATCAGTAGTATTGCGTGAATTCAATCAAATATCTAAATATAATTAAGATTTTGCTCCTGAGACACGAACGAATAGAGACCAACATTGATTTAATTAAAAAGTATATCATTAAATCCTATAGGGAATTTCACAATAAGAACCATTATGAAATTGTGTCATAAGTTGCCTAAATGTGTACGCGTCCATCTTCTATGCAATTTTAAAGTATACATTATAATTGTCACAGATATAAATTGGCAACATTACATAAAGATATTTTAGGAATAGATTTGATAAATAATGAAACTGTGTACGTTCTTGAAAACTTTAACTCATAAAAAATTAATGGTATTAAAATCAACTCCAGAGGACGATTGGAGTGGCCGACTATCATCTAAGTTACTCAACCACTCTAAAAGTCCACAAAGTGTCACCGGTAAATCGATCACGGTAAATTTTAGTAATGACATGCTATCGAGGCTAAAAAGATAGTGCTAATGCCATTTTTGTCAACTGGTTGAAAAACAATTAAACATCAAACTATTGTTAATTTGGGATTTATGCACCACTCTATTGAAAAATTCAAACGTAATAACTGGATAATTATGATTGATCATATATTTTCTAGTTGGCAAATTTCAATTATATTTATTTGAGTTTACATTTGATGCTATATGCATATTTGAAGCGACAAATTTACATCGTAATACCGCCCTAGGCATAAAGGTTTTGATGAGGAAAACCAACTCTATACTAATTTCTCAATCGCTATATTTATTTTAAAATTATCGTTAATGTTTATGTTATTAAGATTCATCAAATATGACACTCGGTGACAAACTGTCAAATGAAGTATAGCTCTAAAGGAGGTACGCACGCTTCTACCGATACTTTTGTACACCAAGAAATTACAATGCTGCCTAAAACTTGGCATGCTAAATATAAATACTCATATTATTAGAGTACATAACGGCTTATATGAATTGAAAATATTTACTGTCTATTACTATTTTAATGATATTGTTACCAAACTAATTATGAGGCATGTAGGGCCTGAATAGATTTCAAAGAAAATTCTATAATAAAGTTGAATAAAATTTTGTCATGCATACGTTATCTTCCAATAAACGGGTTGCACACTGGTGATAAATGGAGTAGTCAACTAACATCTTGAGCTTACTACTGTACTGAATTATTCAAATATTTAACCATCAATACATATTTAACTGCATATTAGAAACATTGATGTATTTTCTTTTTTTTTAAGGGAGCCTAATGTTTAAAACACAAAACAACTTTTTATTAGAATTAACATATGTGCGTAATGTCGCATTTGTCGACTAGTTAAAAACATATTTCCACAACTAAGTAACTGGGGATTAATGCTTTACTCCCTTGAAATATTTAAATATTTAACCAGATAATTAATATTCATATATTTGCCGATTAGTAAGTTTTTATTAAAGTTATTTGAATATGTGCCATTAGGCAAACATAACATCATACAGCCGTTTTATGCACACATATGGTGTACAAGTTAATATTATGCTAAAACTACATAGTGCTATTCTGAATACCATTAGAAAATTTTCGTTTAAATAAAGTTTCTATTGATAATTTTTCATTTCAATAAGTCTGGATTTTTGGTGTTCTTAATACTCATCACAAATATGTTCGCATTTACTACTGGTTTCAAACTTACTAATTGATTTTTCTGTTTAAATCAACAGTGCTGTTTTATTTTATTTAAGATGATGAATTATAAATATACTTACGATTTCATTATTATATTTGTAATAGTTATAATATGTGTAAAATTTACCTGAAATGAAAAAAGAAATTATAGTTAAAAGTACAAATATATATAGGTTGTTAAATAATATATCAATATATGAATATAAAGTAGGTGTGCAAGTAACCTTTAACTGATTTTTTGCTCAAATTAGGGCTTTATTAGTGCAATATATTTTATTTAATATTGAGCACCTTTTTTCTTCCAATAAGAACAACAAAGTAAAGTGCATATACTATATGATACATAGATATTTAAAAAAGGTTGATATATGACATAGTTATTTGTGTACTAGTGCCATGATGCTGCATTAAATAGACAAATTCAAGTAGATGAAATCCATATGAACACATATGAATTTGAATGGCTAGTTGGGAAAGCATGAGAAACATACCAGGAAAAATAGGTTGTTAATCCTTTATATTTTGATAGGTCATTGAAAATAGTCAATGTCAGGCAAGTAAAATCTAATGAACTAAGCTAGCTATATGAAGTACAATACACTACTGTATCCACATCCAATTGTATATATCAAAGAAGACTAAGATAGCTATGATTATGAAGTACGAAACACTATATACACATTAAATATTATATCTATCAAAGAAGGCAAATTTAGGATATATAACGGAATTCATTCAGAAAATATAGAGTAGTTTAAGTTTGGAAATCAAAGCGATGTGGTACTAATATTTGAAAATTGTTGTCGTTTTTATAATTGAAACATATAAATAACAACTATAGAAGAAATTTTTCCCACTAGACTATAACTGCAAAATATTTAATTATAGTAGAAAAATGCATTTAAAAATAACACGAAGATTTAAATACCATCAAAAATATTCACGAAGTAAAAGGGATATTTTTGTTTGAATATAAAAATACTTAAGTTCTTGTAACACTAAAATATAAATATATTTAAGTTTTTTACGCTATTCTATTCTCGATAGTTATGATTGACATAACAATTTATAATATGGGAAATTTGCGATGCAACGTCGCCAAGTATGGAAGTTCAGTACGGGAGATTTTTGTTCAAAATTTAAAAATATTTCGTTTAATATTTTCATTGTTTTAATGACATAAATGAACAAAAACCATAATTAAATACATCTATTTGAAATTTTGATATTAAAGATATTAAATCAACAGCACTTTAAACAACGTTCATATTACTAAATAAATTTAAAAGTTACCACCAATTTATGAAAGTAATTTATTTTCGCAACCATGGGATTAATTTCAACAACCAATCAAATTAAATTTTAATACGAATTCAGTTCGGAATATTTTTTTATTTTTAAATTAATTAAATAATTAGAAATTGTTCGAAGAGGAAAACGAATTGATTATAATTTTTTAAGGTTGGCAACTAAATAATTGCGGATGTCACTCATAGATGGCGTTAGTTGAATTTTTAGGTTGGCTGACGTTATCGAAATGCCAAACAATTGTTGTTATCTGATAATTGATGCTCCAAACTGTCAATCAGTAAAAAAATTGTTATCGGGTCTGTAGTTTTTGTTTGGTGTCTGTTGAAAAATGGAAAATCAAAACGAACATTTTCGTCATATTTTGCTTTTTTATTTC
>JANSTX010034621.1:0-13656 GCA_027564355.1 Penthetria funebris | reverse complement strand
TATAAATATAAACGAGAATAATAATTTTAGTTACTTTAGATTTGGGGGTTCAACTATCGATAAAAATAATATAAGAATTGTTGATTTATATTTATGTTCTAGAGAATTTATTACTCCAAATCTTTTACTCTTTAATTCAGTTGTAACATGATCTGTGTCTTAGGCGAATAAAAAAAGGAAATATGTATATTAATTCTGGGATATTATCTCGATAGTATACATAGATTATAATTTACTATATATACAATGTTTTGCTAATTACGTTTATTATACTGAAAATGAATACAGCTAAATATGATAATTAAATAACTATGTTATCAGTGACCAAATTTCACATAGTTAAAATTGCAAATGACATACATTTATTTATAGAGTGTTATCTACAAATAAACTATTAATAAAATTTAAAATTTTACAATAAGAAATTAGAAATAGCGGTATATGCATATGCATATCAGATACATTAATAATGTAAAGTAAAAAAATATATTTGAAATTTTAATTATTTTACGTATATACGAGTATAGGTTACAGAGAGGTACAGTGTATTTAAAAAAAAATTCTATGTACTATAAACCAATTATATTAAATTTGTCAACCATAACATTTTATCTATGTAAAATGTGGTCTATTAACTTGTATTATTCGTTGTTCATGATGAAAACATGAGTTACGGGCTCTATTGTATTAACAATTTTCACGTAATATATGTTCGAAAAACGGTCGATAGTAAATCTCATAAATATATTTCAAGGCTCTACGCATAGTGTGTAAATCAACTAGCTACCTCAATTTGTTGGCTAAATGTGTGTATTCACTAAGTCCATAAAAAAGTACCTATATTTGTGACCAAAATCCACACCATAAGATTTTAATCATTTCGAATTACATCATAGTTATCCATATCCGACGAATAAACTAGTAACATGTTGATTATAGTACACCCTTCGACAAAATATCCACAAGTACCTACTATAATCACATTCTCAATCACACATGCTACATTGAAAATTGTTTTATGGCTGTTGTTATTGTTTTCCATCACCAGACATTGCCATAACTATTATCCATTTAGTTTCAATTACCTATAGAGTCATAACTGTCAATTGATATTAATGCGTATATTTGGAAATTATAGATATTGTCTACAAGTAATGTAAGTGAAGCAAATATAATATAAAGTGATGTTTAATTTTCATAAACGTATATATGTATCTTTAGTTAAAATTTCCGAATTTTTCGGCCAACACAGATGTTGAGAAATAATAAAATTTCCTTACAAATGCAATATTTCCTTATACTATTTTCTTTTTCTGTAATTTTTATATTTATTTGATGATATACGTATACAAAAAAAAAAAAACAACAAAAATAACAAAAACTAAAAACTAAATCGAAAATATGTAGTTATTTTTTAGCGCCCAAAAAGAAACAGGATAATTTATGATTTCTTTCTAATCTTTTTTTTTTTTGTGCAGTCTTTTTTCCAAATTTTTATTTTTACAATCGTTTTTACATCTGGTGGTGAGATACAATGACATGTTAAAAGTTATTTAAACCCAACCAAGGGAAATGCAATTCATGAGAATTTTATGAAACTATATACATATCAGCCTTGCACATAGCTATTATACATACATTTTATAATAGCCACAAAAAAAAAATGTTTAAATACACATATTTAATTTATCCAAATAAATTTATGCTAATTAATTAATAATAAATGTGAGAATATTTATTTTTATTTTAGAATCTTCTTATTTGTTTTCTTTAATTATTGCATTGTATTTATAAACAATTTTCTGTGGTTAAAATAATAATATGAGTATAATAACAATAGTATTGTTATATTCGTAGTACAACATTCAATAGTAAATTATAACTATATATTTAAATATCCCAAAGTACAGAACTTTGCAAAGGAAAATTCATAATAAATTATAAAAAAAAATGAAAATTCTATTGTATGAGAAAACTAAGTTTACAATTGAGAAAATTTGTAATTATTATACGAGTTTTTTTCGTTAAAAAGTTAAGTCATATTAAGTAAATTATTAAATTTTGAATATTTTCAATATAGAGATTTACACTACAATGAGGTTATTTGCATCGTGTATTGAAAACACGTCTTTCTAATTTGTTTGAAACACATCATCTACCTTTTTTTTTTATTTTATGGTCTTTTTTATTATATTTACTATTTTCTCTCATTCCCAGTTTTTTAGAACAAAATATATTAAATTGAATGGCATATTAATTTTTTAAATGATATGCAACTGTTTGATTATGATAAATATTGGAACTTAACAGTAACGTAAATGTATAAATCACCTAAAACAGTTGGTTGATATATAAATATGCAAATATATACAATACTACAAATACAACGAAAATGACATACATTCTCTACCATCAGAAACTGAATATTTGTTTTAGATTTTCTGATTCGTATCTTATAGTTTTGATTTTATTTCAGATACTTGATGACTGTATTTTTTATTTTTTTCGACCCAATACCTATTTCTGTATCTGGACGATATCGAAACCATTATGTTTTTTGGATGATCATTTCTATCAAAAATATTTTGACCTCTTTGTAAGTAAATTATAACAATTCTCGAATAACATCTTTTAAACCCAATTGTATATAAAAACCAATTTATTTGGAATTATTTTTATACGGTTTTTTTTTTTCATTGCTTCACAGAAAATAACTAAAGTTAAACGTCAATATAAATATTATGCTATATGTTAAATTATGTATATAAAACATATATTTAACTTGACCCTGTTTTTCACAATATTTCAATGTATTTATTTCTTTATAGGTGACGGCTCATTGAAGTCTTACGAGAAGTTGATTCAAAAATACCAGTTTGTGTGGTGGTACTTTGAAGTAAAACAAAAACAAAAAAAAAATTGTAATAAATAAATTAATTTATAAAAATACTTTAAAACAACATTTTCATCGTATTATACTTTGTCGTATTGGCAATTACGTCACCAAAATCATATACATATATTATTAAAGCCCGTTATTGTTTTTCTCTTTTCTGGTTTTATAATTTAACAAAATGATCTTCATAATATTTTTATTGATCAATGTCAATGCAATTTTTATTTCATGTTGAATAATAGTAGGGACAATTATTAAAAAAATCTAATTGATAATGACACTAGTTTGGTCTATGTTAAAAATAGTGACATTTAACATGGTTTTTTTTTTCAAGAAATAACAATTATCAATAATGTTAAAGAATATAGAGAATTATAATGATCAATTTATGTATGTCATTTTATATTATGATCATTAGGGAAAAATAGTAAAGAATTTATGAAATGATTCATAGAAGTGACATACTTATCGAGTTTAAATACACGACATAAGTTAGATATACATGTTTGTAAATAACATTCTATTTATTATATAGCTTTATTGTCTTAAGAAGACTACATAAGGTGTTAACAGCAAATCAGACTGCGAATCTGGCTGCATCCAAGGTATATATATTTTTTTAAATTAATTGAAATTAAATTTTTAAAAAGTTATTTATACAATAAAGGATGCTGTGTTATTCTTCTTCAATATGAAACTACAATATAACTCATAAATTTAATTAAGTTCTTTAGAGAAGGTTACAGAGGCTCTATGAATTTGGCATGACATGAATTTGAATGACAACATGGTAAACTAATGAAAATATACCTTCAGCTGTGTCAGTGACTGTTTGATTAAAACGTAGTCATATGGTAATAGGTGTAAATTTAAAGAACCTTTTAATAAACAAAGTTAAAACATCAATCAGTTTATACACATAACAAATACACATTTTCTCATACATATTTTGTAGATATACTCCATGAATATTGAAATTTAATTTTTACCTTCATTTTCGGAATAGATCATACCTATATAATAGACATTGAAACTTATAAAATGTAATATTTTTTTTCTTTAGCCTTGGTACAGTCTAAGGTATATAATATTTAACATATTATATCGCGAACATATTTTTCAGATAAATATAACACTAAAATACATATTCCAATAGTTTAGCATCTCTTAGAAGTTTAATATAAGCATATAGGTAAGCCTATAATATTTCATCGTAAAAACACACATTTATCAAACAAAAAAAAACTTAATTTTGTTGGAATACTATTAACCTATTTCGGTGGATAATTTATTGAAAAGTATAACAAATTTTATATTGTTTATTTTAAATTTACTATAAACAAAAATGAAAAATGATAATCTGTATAACTTTAATAAATATCCGCCTAAAATTTAAGCTGGTTGTGTATTGTATAGCAAATTAAAAAAAGAAATACAATATTCCATAAAAGAGAATATATGTAAACAATTAATAAATCAAATATATTTATTTGTCGTATAATTATTAATTTATGTGCCAAAATCTTAATCTATTTCTATTTTCCATTATTATATTTATTTAGAAAAAAATTATTATAATTTAATATTTGTTCAATTAAAAGTGTCAATGACATTTAAAACTATAAATTTACACTACCTAAATAATATTTTGAACCTACACCACCATTAGCAAAAAAAATAAAAAAATAATAAATCTAATCAAATAAGATTTGAAAACTAATTAAAATTTCAATGTTTATATGGAATTTTATTGCTTCACAAAAATACTTCCAAATTTGTGAATGAATGATCTCATATATGCACAATATATTATACGATTTGCATAATAAATTTTTTCTTTAACTAGAATACTCATATGTTTAATAAATTTTAATTTTGTAATTGAATATTATAAAATAAGTATACATAATAATAATAAATTTGCATGAATTGCATATTTATAATAACTATTAAGTATAATACAAATTCAAATTATGGAATATCAAGACAAAACAAAATGAGAAACAATATAATAAGCTTTCTTTGAAAGGTGACACAAAGTCTGAATAAGTTTTACGAAAATTGAACCTTTACTTTTGATGAAAAATTCATTAAATATTGATAAAAATTGGCGATTTTAGTAGAATAGATTGATCATCGCAATACATTGATCAATATATTAAAATAAAAATTTGGTGACGAATAGTGTGACCAATTAACATCAACGTTTACTGAGTCCAACTTCGCAAAAAGTGACACTGATATTTAATATTTCACAATATATTCAACAATTCTAGGCATGTGATTGGACGATAATAAAGTAGTGTATATAAAAATAAAATTTTCGAAAAAATTAAATAATAAATAATATATAGAAGTGGTCATGAATGGAGTAAGCGACTAACATCGAGGTTACTCAACTCATTTTTACCTCTAAAGTTACATGTTAGTGTCGTGTTTATCGACTTGCTGGAAAAGAATCTCAATGGAAAACCACGTGGCTGAAGATTTATGCACCACCCTAATGAAATATTCATAAAACCGGATATTTAGCTATAATAGTTCACATAGTTTCATATTACAAAGTGATTAAGAAGAAGGAATTCCACTAAATATATTACTGAAATTATGATTGTCAATTTGTCATGGTTAAAATAAAATACGAAGGCGATAGCATACTCTTATTATTTTACAATGCATTCATTGTTCCTAAAATTACGACACAATATCTATTTCAAACTTGAAATTAATGCTAGATTACTAGAGTAAATACAACTGTTATATTAGTTTTGAAGCAGTGGTGAATTGAAAGACAAAAAATGCATCTTTCGCAGACTTAATAATATCAATATATTTATAGTAGAGTAATCCGATAACGAATGGAGTGGCCGACTAACATCGATGTTACTACTATGTACGTCTACATTATAAATAAATAATATCGATTAATGACGCATAGTGTGCCGCAAATATGCATCCACGTTATGAAATATATTAAGCTTCATATGCAGACCCGAAAACAATATTTAAAATTAGTAACATCTCAATTATAGTTACTTGACTTGTAATATTACATTAATACACTAAATAATTTCTGTACAATTTTAGTTGATGAATGATAATCATAAAAATAATTTTGTGGACGTTATCCGAAAGTAATTAAGAGAATGTAATATTAATTCAATACATTAACAGCTTGATTAAAACTCATTCATTTCTGTAATTTTGTATTACGATGATTTTGAATGGATTTTCAGTGTTATTATCAAATATTGATAAATACTTTACTTTATATTGATAAGTAAATATTGATTTTGATTTGAAAAATACTAATCTAAGTCGGTCAATAACCTTTGTCATTATTTTATATCACCATATATACTTTAAGTATAATAATAAATTATTAAAGTACGTTCTCATGCAATAAATTCTATTTACATACATCTCGTATAACACATATCGTGAACAATTAAAATGCATTAAGTATATAACAACCGAGGTAACAATAAAATTAACAGTGAAAACAAGTACTTTAAATTTGATACCTATATTGACAGGTAATTTCGGCTATGGAAATCAGGAGATATGCCCTGGATGGGTCGCGTATTCACATCCGCTTGTGTAAACACCAGTTATTTACGAATTTTTGATAAAATGGATATACGAGACAGCTGTATATGATGACTAGAAGTACTTAGAGTACAATAACAAACACAAAAAGTATAGTATAACGCAAAGATAGGTACCGCTTAATATTAACAATAGACGTTTCAGGTTATAAAAGACATTGGGCTAGCAAAAATGAGTTAAAGCGAAAGTGCGGAAAGCATTTGGCACACTTATTGGATATTATGTAATAAAGAAACACATGCAGAAAGTGTGAAGAAGACCAAGAGGCGTCAATGTATTAGCAGAACGAATGCGAGAACAGGAACACATTTATAACTTATCATTATGTGCAATCCGGAATAGATGATTAGTGAAAATGACTATAGGTAGAGAACAGCATAACATATACAAGGATCACAACGATAGGTGAAAATAAAATACTATTACATTAATAATATTAATTCTATACATAATTTCTGCTTTATAATGGTTGATTTACTTATTGTTTTAATTAATCATCAATCTCGGAAACGCGAATTGGTTAATCAGATTATTTGACTCTATTGCATTTATAATACAAAATTCTTTAGACGTTAGCAAATACTGAAAGAAAACACACATTTTAAATATGTGCATTATGCATATATATAAAGATTTTGATTAACAATAATATTCTAAATCCTCGATAGCTATGTCCCAGGTCAGTTTACAATCAGTCTGTGCACAAATTTTTTCAAGATTCTATTTTTTATATTGTATTTGCTATTTATGCACAATACAAAACATAGAATTTTCTTTCAATTTCATTCTTACTTTAATTATGTAATGTTATGTAATATTTTTATAAGTGGGTAACTATTCTACTTACATTTGCAACATCAGAATCGGATGAATTTCGTTGTTTTACAGGAACACAGAAAAAATCCAGAGTATCCAAATTATTGTCACAATAATACAAAAAAAAAAAACTAACACATTATTTCTTTATTCAATTATCACATACTGTTATACAAATGTATTTTTTTAAAAACATATATTTAATTCTAAGAAATTTTTCTTTTCTTTTTCTATTTTTCTTTTCACATAAAGCGTATATTATTAACACAAACACTACATAGTTTTGAACCACTTTTATATTCTGAACATTTTACAAGAAAAAAAAAACTACACACTTAAGTTTGTATGCGCCAAAGTTAATCAAAATTCTTTCACACAATTTAAAAAAAATAAGACGCGCTTATAATAGAAATTTTTTCTTATAAAAATTCAACACGTAGTTTTGTACGAAGATATTTTTCTATTCTTTTTTTATAACTTTGATAATACTTAATTTACATAAATAATTAATTTTTATATTTGTGCACATTAACACAACACAAAAACCAAAAAAAAAAAACAACAAAGACACAATAAAATAAATGCAGCACCACCGACAAAAATGTTTACATTGGTATATAAAAAAGCCACCAACTTCTTCTGAAATCAAAACACAAATGAGAAAATGAGAATTTCTCGTGCACTTTGAAAATTAACGAAATTTTTTTTTTAACAAAAAGTAATAGATTTATATAGATGTTGAAAATAAAATGGATAATTTCAATTGTTATCAATAACAGCCTATTCACAATAAAGAGTTACTGAATTGTCAATGAATACACATAATTGAGATAAATTCATCATATTAATTTGGTAAAGTAAGCATGTTTACTAAGTACGACAAGTATACTCAAAAAAAATAATGAATATTAAATTTTGAAATATTTTAGTACTACTTTTTTTCGTTAAATAATTATTATATTGGATAACTGCTGAGTCATTTGGTTAACTTCGCGCTTATTTACACGCATGGGAAAATTAGTTTTTGTATAATGAATTGTTTTTAATTTACAAAAATAAATTCGTAAATAAAATATATATTATAAATATTTATTGTCATTAATAATTAGCTGTATATTTGATTTGTACAATTTTATTTTGAACATTTAAAATATGCCTATTCATGTAATTTGTTTAACATCATCAGGTGGCTTACCAATTTTCAATAGGAAAAAAGGTGATTGCGAGAATGTAAGTTGAATAAAAAAAAAATAATTTTTTAAATTTATTTGTGACTATGCAGTGGATCATCCGAAGTGAGTATTTGTGAGTTTAACCTTTTCAATGAAATCTGCCAGGTATTCTATTGTAATTGAAATAAAATTCAAAATATTCGCAATTTTAAGTGTTTAATATTAGTAATTAGTGGCCGAATAGCATCGAGGTTACACGCGGTGTCACCGGTAACTCGATCACAGTATATGTCAGTAATGGTGTGTGATCGAGGCTAAAAAGATAGTACTAATGTCCTGTTTATCGACTGATTGAAAAAAACAACTCAACAACAAACTAGGTAGCTGGGGATTTATGTACCACTCTACTGAAATATTCGAATATTAACTGGATAATTGTGATGGATTCTATATTTTGCAGTTGGCAAATTTCAATTATAGTTATTTGACTTTACATTTGATGTTACATGCATATTTGAATAGGCAAATAACCATCGTTATGCCACCCTATGTGCCCTAATTTACGTATAGGATTAGATGAATGATAGTCTAATAAGTAGAATAAAATATTTGTATAATTCTAAAATTTAGTCTTATATTTTCAAAACATAACCCTAATGCTTTATGTATATGATTAAACAGTTAAATTGCCTAGTAAAACCCATCAATAAACTAATATTAAATTACATTCAATAGCTAAATTGACAACAAGTCACCGATTTGCAATATTCTGTCATCATTACAACTCAAGGGTACTTAGGGTCGAATCACATAGTTCCTCTACAACCGTTTCTAATATACATGTAACATTAAATGTGATTTTAAATAGTTATAATTGTAATTTACCAACTGAAAAATATAAGAAAAATTATAATCATTCGATTATAGAGTTTGTATATTTCAGTAGAGTAATAGGGTGGTGCATTAAAACTGCAGCTACTTAGTTTGTTGTTGAGATGTTTCTTCAATCAGTTAGCATTTACACTGTCTTTTTAGTCTCGGTTACGTTCTTACAGACATATATCGTAATTGAGTTACCAGTGACACCGCGTGGAAGACGGGTTGAGCAGTATTGAATATATATTGTATGTTGAAGTGATCTTTGTGTGTTTCATTCACATGGTATTTATGAGTTTGTGACAACTGTTTTCATTATCTGATGTAGTTTAACATATTGTACATTGATTTATTTGTTTTCCGTTGACCAATATTTCGTTATCACCAATGAACCACTTAACTGTATAGGACTATATCGGTTTGAATGATTTTTATGAGTTTGTTGCAGCTCTTTCTATTCTCATATGTTTGATTTAAATATACTCGCTATTTATTAACAAAATATAATGTAATTAAATGAAATTAAAAAAAATTTTTTAGCTACCATTTTCTACTATTGGATCCCTAAATGGTGTTCATATGTTTTGTAAATCACAGGGTATAAGTTTGAAGACAACACATATTGAAGATGGTGTAATCGTTTGGAAAGAATTTGAAAAATGTATAACATTAATTGGTGCGGCCACACATGTTACCGAAATAATTGTCCGTGACCTATTAGACTTAACTTTTAATGCAATTATTTTATGTATTGGTTATAATGAAATTAAACATAATAAGAATGTTGAACGTTTGAAAAGAGACATTAAGGTTGGACACTTAGTAATGCTATAATTTATTGTATTTTTCAATAAATTTTTCTTTTTTTTTCTTTTTCAGAATTGTTATCCGATAATCGATAAATTATTACAATATACCGATAATGATTTATTAAAGTGTAGTGAATGTATTTTATCCAGTGATGGCATACACATACTGAATAAATTAAATGAATTTAGTGAACAATTTGGATCACCATTTTGTTGTATAATAACACGTGAAAAAATTTTAGTTGGTACTGAAGGATGGTGGGATCTTCACATTATCGATAGAAAACTGTTGATTGCATTATTCAATTCAACGATAACAATAAAAAAAGATTGTCCCGTTTATTTGCCAAAAAGAAGTCCAAATATTGCATATCGTTTTGTTTCAATTTTATTATGTCCAGATGTTTATCTATGTGTTTTATGTGGTGCACAACCAACTTATATTGAAATTGAACATTTAGCACAACAAATTTGGAAAAATGATTTAAATTTATTACAAACATCAGAAATTATGTCAACGAGAAATTTTCCAATTAATTTACAATTGGATTTGGGAATATTAGGGTAAGTATAATGTATATTTAGTGGAAACGCTGGCCGACTAATAGTTTACTCAAGCTATTTTTATATCCTCGTGGTGTCAGCGGTATATAAATATATATACATATATATATAGAATTGATCGGGACCAAAAAGAGTATATGTTTGTGTTTTTTCATCAGTTGAAAAATATCTTACCAACAAACTATCGATAGCTAGAGAATTATGCACCATTCTACTAAAGTATCCAGATTTGTAACTGAACAACTTTTGTTGAATCTACATTTTCCATTTGAAAATTTTAATTTATAGTTATCTTAGTTGAAATTTAATGTAATTTGCAGTAGTAACAAGAGTACTATTTTCAACCTTAATATAAACAATCGATGTACGATATAAAACAGGGATGTATATACTGTCACCACTATTGTTCCTACTTGTCTTGGATGGGGTTATGACCAAAATAAAGTCTGAACCGCATGGTATTAGATGAAGTCTAACCGGTCGACTTGATGAGGTTGACTTCGCTGACGACATTTGTTTCCTTTCCCAAACTGAGTCGAACATTACAGTGAAATTGGAACGACTTGTGAATATAAATGGGATGGAGCGTTGTGAAGGGGTTGACAAGAGATCGTGAAAAATGACAGTTGATTACTATATAATAACCACAATCATTTGACATCATCGCTCTATTTCAATTAAAACATTCAAACGTTTGTTTTTCAGTATCATACTTATAAATAAATCACATTCAAAATATATCATATCACATAATTTACAACAAATATTAATTGGTGGAAAACGATCATCATCATCATCATCTTCATCATGTTCATCAATATCATCATTATCGCCAATAAATTGCGGATCAAATCGTATTGATATATTACGTACATTTATTCATCAATCGGTTGAAACAATTGATGGATTTCTTAATAGAAATAAGACAATAAAACAAAATATTGATGTTAAAAAACAACAATTGAAATCTAATGAGTCATATTGGTGTTCTGATTATCATAAATGCCATTCCTATATGCATGAAAATAATCTAATTTGTATTTTGTATACAGCCGCTATTCCGGTGCATATAATGAGGTAATTATATTGAATAAACTAAAACATTATTTTCAATATTAATTAATTGACTTTTCTGTTGTTTTTTTTTTTTATTTTTTTTATTCTCCATTAGATTAACAACACAGAAAACATTAAATTTAATTATATCTGAAAAATTCATTTGTTGGTAAATTATTTATTTTTGCACCTTTTGTTTTTCTTTTCGTCGATTTTTATTTCATGTTTTCATTTTATTATTTATATATTTAAGAATATTCTTAATATTATTGTCATAAAGGCAAAAACAAAACGTTCTCATAGGATATTATATAGTAATGAAAATAATAATTCTATTTTTTATATTAGAGAAAAAAGTAACAATTTTTAAAAATATATATATATAATAAATAAATACAACTTTATAAAATCCAAATATTCATTTACATTAATTTTTAATATATTTTCTTTTAAATGGGAAATGATTTTTTATATCTCCGGGTGGGTTATCAACTCATTTCCCATTTGCTAACACTAACTAACCTTGATTTTATAGAAATTATCTATAACCGGTTCAATAATGTATCAATTGGGAAAGTCTCATTCAATAATGGTGTTTGATCGCGGTTATAAAGATGATGGTAATGTCGTGTTTGTCAACTGGTTGCAAAAAAACAATTCAACAACAAACTAGGTAGCTGGGAATTTATGCATCACTTTATTGAAATATTCAAATGTATAACTGGATAATTATGATTGATCCTATATTTTCCAGTTGGCAAATTTCAATTAGACTTTGTGAGTTTACATTTAATGTTACATACATAGTTGAAATGGTAAATTAACATCGTAATGCCGCCCTATGCGTCTCTTGAGGCGTAAAGGTTTAGATGATGGCTTTAATAAATTCATAATTAATTCACAGTCTCTCTGTGATGAGATGTAATAAAATTAAATTTTTAAAAAAAAAACAAATATATATATGTGTATATATTGTATAAATAATTAACTAAGTAATACTCGTTTTTACCAGTTGAGAACGTTTAGTGCGGTTTTATAGAAAAGTTAGTCTTTACAAATATATTTTTTATTTTGTATTTTAATTTCATATAACAATTTAATTAATACTATGTATATATTTATATTTTTTGTTATTTTTTTGTTATTAAATAAATTTATGTGCAATTGACTTAATAATTTTATAAAACAAATAGATAAACATAAATATTGGTATTATATATAAATTATTAATTATATAATTATTTAACTCGGTTTAATATATCAAGTGATGTTTCTATATAATGGATATATAATGGAACCTGATATTAACGAGCGGCTATAAGTGTACATTTAAGTAATTCATCATCATGCACCTATTTTATATTAACATAAATACTACTTAATATAAATACTATATAATTTTCTTTATTTCACCGAATACAAATATAAATTTATAATTTTCATTTTCTTTAGATAAAATGCATTCATATTAATTTTGTGTGTATGCATCGATTTTAATACAACGATTAAAATATTTTTTATTTATTTATTTATAAACAATTTTAAAATGGATACAATGCCAAAACCTGAGACTCATATATAAAAATTGTGATTTAATTTAAATTAGGTCAAGTTCTTCCTAATCTTTTAATAATATAATAAATGCTGATAATTGGTAACATAAATATTGTCGTATTAGAATATTCATATATTATAAAATATTATTTTAGATGACTTTATATACACAATAGTATATATTATTAGAGTGTCTGTGCCTTTTGATAATATTTTTTAATATTTAAGTAATTATTTTGTATACATCCAAATATTGTATATTTTAATATTGTCCATTAGATTACTTTCGATTCAAAAATATATT
>JANSTX010034610.1:0-13656 GCA_027564355.1 Penthetria funebris | reverse complement strand
TTCTTTTGTCCCTATTTTTTTTTTCTTTTTTTTTTTTTTTTTTGCTAATATAATTATTTTAATTTTTATACTTTCTTTTTTCTAATTTAATTAATTAATTAATAATTATATTATAAATATTAATATTTATAAAATTTTATACATTAACATTATAGGACGGTAATCTTATAAAATATCCAATTAAAAAAACTACAGTAAAATAATAACATTGTGGTAATTTTAAAATAATACCTTCATTACGCATTGTTAAACCTAATGGTTTTGTTGTGAATTCTTTTGGTCCAATCCAATCACTTAATCCAGCAGGATTTCTTGCAGCCACTCGTATAAAATAAGTTGTATTTACAGATAAATTATTAATTAAATAGGTTATACCTATATAAGAAAATAGAAAACAAATTTCATATCGAATGGCCATACGCTGCAAATGACTTGATCATATAATATATTACCTTCCTCAAAGCCATAATTAGCAATACGTGCAGTATCCCATTTACCACCATTTGCCTTATACTCATCTAATGGTATAATTTCAAATCGATATCCATTAATGTCCATTTCACTGCGATTTGCTGATGTTCGCATAGCACCAATATCAATATCAAATGTATCTGAATTTAAACCACGTAATTCTAATTTTGTTGGACGATTTGGTTTTGTACCTTCTGTTAATGTTATTGTTCTTTCTAATGTACCAATTTTATTTTGTGCCTTACACTTATAATCACCAAAAACTGCTGATTCATTAACAATTACCTATATGTATATAATATATACATATATACACAGCAGGGTTTCGATAGAATATATGTTAATAAAGTAATGAAATAGAAAAAGAATGGAAAAAAAGGATTAAAATGAAAATTTTTATTATTTTAATTATTTATATTATTACTTGCAGTTTTGAAATATGATATTCTGTATAAATTAAATGTACTTTAGGATTTAATTGTTTATGATTACGATACCAAGTAAAATTTGCAGGTGGTTCAGCTTCGGCTTCACACGTTAAATTGACAATGCCATTCATATAGCCAAATGTAATGTCTAAACTTGCTTTTCTTGGCGGTGGGATAGGTTTATCTGGAATATTTAAAAACAACAATTTTTTAATGACGAAAATTATGTCTTAATTCTATAAATCTAACAATTGTGAAGCTAAAGTTTGTAATATACACAAAGAATAAGAATTGCCTAAATATTGATTTAAAAAAGTTCAATAATTTTTTTTTTTGTTATTATTTCCAGACATTCTAATTGCTGATTAAGCTGTACAAGAAATCTAAATGTCGCTACTGCAATGATTTGCTATTGTTTATCTAGTGTAGTTCTTTGTTGTTCAGTTATTAATCACGAAGAAACTTAGCGCTACAACCTTCGTATTTACAATAAAACTTGAATAATACACTAATCACAATACGACTAGCAATATTTTTAGTTATATCTTTGCTAACATTACAAACTGCATTACGATTAATTCAGATCGAAACTATTCGAATAAGCGGAAAACAATTCAATAAAAATAATTATTATTTGCTTAAAAACTTATAGCAATTCTTGGATTAATGCAATATAAATTGGAACATTGGTGCACAAACTGATCTAAACGCTTCTTCAATACGAATGAAATAGAGTATCAACCATACAAGATTAGAATAGCAACAACAGAGTGAGTAGTAAAATCCATTAAATTAAAATCGACTTCTGTATCTGGGAATTCTGTGAGAAAATGGAACATACAATAATATGTATTCTAAAAGGTTATTCCTAATGTTGCCATGATTAATTCCAGACAACATAATTCAAAAAAGATGCCCCCATATTAATACCTTGAGTCAAAGGAATCCATTTACTTTTAAGTTATAATTCTTAAAAAGCTCGATATTAATAAGATGTCTGATGGTATTTCGATTATAGTTCAGGGTGCAGTTATTCAGTTACACATGTTACAAATCAGACTTTCAATAAGTATCTATAAAATTAACCGATTCCAGAGGAAAAAATCATTTTTATTAATATCATATAATACAATAGTGCTTGTCAGCATATTAATAACAATAAAAAAAAGTATCTTTTATTACATTATCTTAATTTATTGTAGTGCTGATAAGACTTGTCTCAATGGCAATAAAACATAAGAAATAAATGAAATTATTTTATTTAAATTAATAATTTAATTGACTTCAATTTAAATTTTTGCAAAAAAAATTTATTGCAATTTTAAAAGTATACAATGAATATATCAATGTAGAAGAAATCAATATAAGAATTGACAATTCAGAGCCACATTAACGTCTAGGTTGGTTTTTCGTGAGACAATTCGATGACATAACATGTTAACCACCCTGAATGTAACAAAAATGAACAAAGCACTTAGTGAACTAATTATGCATTATTGATTGTTTCGATTAAGTTAATTTAGTCAGTATATTACAAAGGTATACGCACGGTTATCGTTAGCGCCTAATGCATTCAATTGGATCAAATATTAATAATCACGTTGATACAGACAGAATTACCACTTGTTATGATTTATTAAAATTATTAACTAAATTTAAATTTTATAATAAAAATATATCTACAGGGATAAATACTACTTACGTTCCACGTTCAACCTAATTGTCTGCTCCTTGACATTACTTATTGTCGTCGACACTTGAAATGCTTTACATGTATATTCGCCACTATCATTTCTTAAGATCTTTTTAATTAACAATCCATCAGCTAATTTTGTATATTTTTGATTTGGTACTGTAAGAATAACTTAATATTTTAGGTAGCGGAATGTGATTTAATATTTCAAAATTCTTAATTTATGTCTAGCTTATATAATATGTGGATGAGAGCATGTATAAATTTCGATGTAAATTTGATTCTAAATTAGTTAAATTTAGCAATAGACTAGGGGGGTTGTTATAGATTGTGATATTCATCACAATCTATAACTACCCCCTAGATTGAATAAGGTAAGAGATGTTTGCAATTGTCAGCAGATGAGAACGATTATCTGTCTAATTCAATTGTTAATAGTTTGTAACTGTACGTTCACTACTCTTGTTGCAGTATGTATATTAAAGTCTCAGACACGAAATAGGTTATCGTGGGTGTATTTAATTTGGGATATGATTCCATCACGAGTCCGTACCCACGTATAGAGTTTTAGTTCAAAATGATAATTTTTGTAAGTACTTAATATATTTCTTACGGAAATCATGTATTTGAATAAACAGTAGAAATGATGTTTAATTTTCAATAGCACAATCTTATAATTGTCATTTTAAGCATATTGTCATCTGAAGTACAGAACTAAATAATATTTAGGTTTCAAATTAATTAAAAAGTCAGACAAATTAATAGGACAAGTAAAAAACAATTTTAAAGTATTTCATTTACAGAATTCTTTGCCGGTTTTTAACAAAAGTACAAAATTGAATAGCAAAAAAGAATAAAGAACTTGTTAAGTTATTTTACGAGATATAATGAAATAAAAACTTTACACCCAAAATTATC
This sequence comes from Penthetria funebris, assembly GCA_027564355.1. Lineage (NCBI taxonomy): Eukaryota > Metazoa > Arthropoda > Insecta > Diptera > Pleciidae > Penthetria > Penthetria funebris. The sequence continues at coordinate 10,146 of JANSTX010034610.1, read as the reverse complement.
TTAATTCCAGTTAAAATAGTAAAAACGATAAAGGAAACGATAAAAAAGGAAAGAAATTAAAATAGTGAAAATTAAAATGTATCGTCGACGATATTTTTTAACAGAAAAGTAATTTAATTTAATTTAAATAATAGCATTAGTAATAATGGCATTGAAACATTTAGTTTAAAGAAATCATTTTAAAATAACAAAATAACTTTTCAAGTGATGAGAGATGATTCGTATAAAGGACTTTGTGATGAACATTTGTTATGAATTTATTTTTGGAGGCCATATACTTTAGGGAATATCCATATTCAAAAAAAGGTTCCACGACGCGTGCACTACATGAAAGGGCCACGAAATTTAACTGTACAACGCTATATGTATCGAGGTACTATCGTTAAAAAATTGATTAATGTATATAAATTTCTCACATGTATTAAATAAGTGAACGTCACTATATGTCTATCATATTCTTGATCAAAATTCTTATTCAATTTTGTGCTATTGTTGGCAGTCGGAAACACAAATTTGTTGTATAATCGCATTTAATTTATTATGTGCGATTATGGCAATATAAGTTTACAATGACAGTAGATATATATTTAAAAAAATAAAAAATCTTTCTCAATAAATCTTCAACCTATTCAATTTCCGTTCCATTCCTCAGAAGAAATCTACCTTATATTATTCGTATATAAAATGGTTGTGGTTTTTTTTTAAATGTAAAAATGATTTACATAATATTGTCTATATCTATTTAGAGACAAAGGACTTAAAAATAAAGTACTCAAGAATTTATAACGAAAATGAATGACAAAATGAATAAATGAAATGTAATTTCATATAGCCAAAGTACCTTTTAGACTTTTGAAATTGAAATTAATTTAATAACCTTTCATTAGAAAAGAAAAACACAATGAATAAAGCATTGGACATTTGTTTGGGGTGCCACAAATACAACAGAGGTACAAAATAAGTATGGAACAAAAACAAATTATGTTAATCATAATAATGAACACAGTTCTTATTGATTACCATAAATTTACAGGTAACAGGTTGAATAAAGACAAATATTATCTTTTAGGCATGAAGTATATTAAACTGATTTAATTATACAAAATAAAATACTGACAAAAAAAGTGAAAGAAAAATCTACTCACAATTTATAATTTGTCCATTATAATACCAGGAAATAGTTGGTTCAGGATCACCTTTAACTTCACATCTTATTGTTGCATCTCTATCTTCACGAGCACTCTGAATCACTGGTGTATCCATAAATGATATGGGCTCTGAAAAAAAAAAAAAACAAAAAACAACACATATTAAAGGTGAGATACCATTAAAACTGGTGTTTAAGGAAGTGTAAAAATTAAAAGTATGTGTTACAAATAGTATAAATAAAAAGTATGTCGTAAATTGTATATATATATATATATTTCGTATATTTATTTCATTACTATTTAATTTTAATTTAATATTAATATGAAATATCGAAGAGATATTTTCTATAACTTTAACATTCATTTTCAATTGTCGATCAAATTTTAATCATATCCTCATGAAAATCAAAAAATAAAAATAACGAAAAACTTTCACAAATTGGATGTGAAAAATTTTATTTGGAAAAGTTTAAGGGCATTTTTCTTTCGTTTGATTTAGTTTTCTATAAAAATATAAAATATATCAGTATATTATTGATAATTATTTCAGTAAGTACAATCGAATTGTATCTTCTTTTAAATTTAATGTGTTCAATGAAGTTGTGTCTTCTTTACGATTACATACATTCTTAATGGATACTATCTAATGAAGTGGAAATCCTTAAAGTTATTGAAGTATGATTTCAAAATTAAATTTTCTTTATTAACATTATATTAATTATCTTTAAGCTGGTCTAGAATAAGAAGATCAAAAAAACAACATTTAAATCGACAGTTAAAAGTTATCAGAATCAGAGATACTGCAATAAACATTACAAATAGCTATCACAAGGAAGAATTTTTCGATCGACGAGATGACTTCCAATGGATGTGAATGAATATTTAAAAAAAAAGGTGCATATAACAATCTAATATATCGGATGTTGAAGTAATATAGACATTGATTAAAAAGGTGATACCAGTGAAATTGAGGATAAAAAGCATTGACTTTAATATAGAGATACCGATATTTATGCAACTGAAATATATGTTAGAATAAATATCAAGAATTTAAAAATATTTAGAAACAATTAAATCGAAACTTGGCTTCAAGCGAACCAACCATCGGGCGACTTTAACATTCATAAGGAAATTGTCAAACAATAAATTTATTACTATGAACTATTTTAAACTAAAGAAATAAATAAAAAAAAAATCATTTTAACTTACTATTTACCACCATTTTGAAGGTTGCCTTTAAATCATTATCTTCTGCCTGACATGTCCAATTTCCTTTATCTGATAATGAAATATGCTCGAATACTAAAGCAGTTACTCCTGTAAACAGTTTAAATGATAATATCAAAAACTTAGTCCTATTCATAAACTTTGGATGATTAACATACCGCATTTCTCGGGGTGACGAACTTGAAAAAAATGGACATAGAAATGATAATAACAGAGCTTATATATAGAAACTTAAAGCGTGTAAAACTTGGTTGTATGTTTGATGTACATATTCCAGTATCAAAGCAAATATGGTCTTACTAACCGATTTAATAATTTTGATTTATCAACGATATGTGCCTGTTAAAATAATCAAAATCAGGTATGCAGGTGAAATTGAATTCTATTGTAAAACATGGTGGCACAGAGTACTGTTGAGGAAAGACCGGCCACACAAACATCATAACATACACTATAACATATACTTTTCGTCAACCTTAACAGTTGTTGTCTAACCTATCAATTTAATGATATTGACTTGTTGACGACATATCTTAGTGGCTGCAATTGGACTAACTAGAGTAGTGAGGTGTATTTCAAGGAATGCGTAAATAATTATCAAAGATGAAACTAATATAGATTATGGTTTGTCGATAACATATGCCTCCTTGAAGTCGATTATACACAAACATAGTCTAGTATAACGGTAGACATGAGTTCGAATCCCATTTGTAGACAAAATTTATTTAAGTAAATTTGTGTTTTAATTTGGGCTCTCAAAATTCCTTTACCAATGAATATGTGCTTTATTAAAAAAATAAAAAAAAAATAAAACTATTACATACCCTTCATTTCTTCAACATGTATTCGTCCTTTCCTATCCTCTATTACAGTATCTTTTTGATTTAACCATCGTACTCTTGTGACATTATGACCATCACAAGTAACGATATGTGAATCATTTACATAATGTACAACTTCTGGTAAGGGTGGTTTAATTGTTAATTGTAAATGATTATTTGCAAATATCATTCCTGTGAAAAAGGAGAAAAATTAAAATGAAATACAACTCTATTGTTATTCCTTCAAAATGAAAATTGAAATGACAAAATAAATTCATTATGAGTATATTTGAAAATTTTACTTTAATGAAATCAAATTATTGATTTATTTAAATTACATATCTTACAGTACAGTTCTTAAAAAAAAAAACAAAAAAAATTAAATAAATAAAAAAAAAACCCATAACTAAATTGAGGATGAAAAACATTTTCTATTTCCTTTGTCTTTCATAAAGTGCTTTTTACCATATAATTTTAAAGAAATGGTTGGAATTTCTTAAGAATTTATTTTATTTTTTTTATTTTTTTGATTATAAGAGTTTCTTTTAAGTAAAAATATTATTTTAAAGGAAATAGGTGTAGGATGTGGAAAATATTACAATGAAAATATTGTTCGGAAAAAAAACACCCTTAACTCTAAATGAATTAAAATATGAAATTCAAACTGAAGTTAAATGATTCAGTGATTTCATTTTATTGACATAAAATTATGGAGTTATGGAAAGAACACAAAACATAGTCAACAGAATATATATGCAAATTGCATAGCATATCCTTTTCTCATAGGAGCATAGTTAGTTACAAATAATAACGTAAGTATCAATGTATTATAATTTACAGTAATAAACGTTTTGGCAGTATGTTTTTCAACATAAAACCGTTTGTATCCATCTTCATATATTCTGTTGATCGCATATGATACGATCATCAATTCCTGAATATGTTCATTGTATTATCACCATATTCCATGTAGCATACTATGACATTCACCATTATAGTTTGAGACTTTTATTTGAATCCAGAAACCACATTGTATTCTAATATACTCAAGATTTTATCATAAAAGAGATCCTGCAATTACTTATTTACTATAGAATTTAAGATGATTATAAAATTGTATATTCTTATTCATTTTCATCCTTATACTCAGAGTCGACTCTATGATCAAAGTGCTTTTCAAATTTATTTATCCACAAATTTCTGTTTTGTGTATCGTCACTCAATGATCAAACAATAGACAATATAGTAGCTTGTGGACGGTCATAGTTTCTCGCGTCATAATCAATATTTACAGTCAATTTTATGTTGTGAGATTCCATCTTCCCAGCATTACTTTAAAGTACCAAATTAATTTACTTTGTGTGATAATATATTGGTAATAGGTGCAATTTAATTTTTTTTATTCAATCCTTTAATTTTACATCACAGACAATCATCTCTGCATTCTTATCTCAGATGTGTGTAATTTTAATGTATATCATTGTTGGTCGAATTTCAATTTCATATACCTTATTTCTTTTACTTTTGGTGATATTTTTCGAATTTAAATTTTCCAGCAACAGGCAGTAGTGAATGTATATCTACTGTGATCATGTTTCGCAGCGAAGTCATGTTCAAGTGTTTTTGAAGTGGAAATACATTAATTAATATTGAACTCATGGTAGAGTATCTTGTATTGTTCACAGCAAGATGTTGCATATACAGTGATAAATATGAATGATAAATTAATGCCGTTCTCTGATACACACCAACGTTAACAGTAAAAGAGCTAGATGTTTCTCAATTTGTTCAGATGCTAGCATTCATCTTTGATGATGATTATCGCTGTACTTTTTAATTATTAATAAATGTTTAGTTTACTATATGTTCAACTTGTCTGCAATTGCAAAATACCATTACCCTATCGATTTCCAACACCATATAGCCACTATAATTAATATTGATTTTTTTTTTTGCCTACATGCACACGTAGATCATCAAAGTTTAATTTCATTTGTCTTAACTGTAATGAGTTTAGAATCAATATTAATCTACAGTCATCATGACAATTTTATCACGTTCTATGTGAAATATTTAATAAATGTGTGATAATCCATTTCGACAAAACTCCTATTCAGCGTCGACTACAATATCCGACTTATTGTAACAATGGCATTGTCCAATTTATCGATAACTTAGTTAATCCACAATGATGTATTTCAGCTAAATATTTGCATATATTTCCTATCCTACTTCGCTTATTATTAAATACGGTATCAGTGATGTCAGTTTTAACCAGTTTTATAATTTTAGTTTGTAGACATTTGTCCCCAAAACCGATTATTTTATTTTGATTTATGCAAATTTCAGTTGAAAAATTTTTGAATTCCAAGTTATTATGTGCACATTAAAGAGATTATAGGAATTGCATAACTTTCCCAATTGTATAAACATTTACCTAACACCAATGAATATAAGACCTATAGGTAATTATTAATTATCTTTCTATGTGGAAAATAACATTTATTTTCACTTGTGGGTTGGTTGTACACGAACGACGAGGCAATCTGAAAATAATAATTAAACATAATATTTCAAGGAAATATGTTCATTATTATATAGTAAATGATTCAAAACATAAACAAATCCCTTTAAGCTCTATCGGTCATTTATTATATGTGTTAAGTCTATTTGTGCTTTTATTCTATAAACTCGCACAAAAGGATCAAGTATAAAATTCAGATGGTGAAAATAAACAGAAAATTTTGTAAAATTTTGTATATATATATATGTAGGGATTAGTGTACATGATGCATTCTAGAATTTCATGCATACTTTTGTAAACGTTATAAGTACTCTTAATTACTTATAAATTTCAAAAAATTATTAATAATTACAGTAATTTATGTGAATAAAAATAGATACATTTAAAAGAGATTTGTTGAAAAAGACTGTTCTTAAGTTTCTTGTTAGTAACCTGTAGTAATGTTACGAGTTGATGATATCTTCTGTTCATATCAGGATGAAAGTGTGACAGAAAACAGATTGATGGAGATGGTTTTTAAATCTTGTAATACCAATCAATCCATTGGACATAATTGCATTTTGTTCAGGAGATGATTTTCAAATCTTAAATTTCATGTAGCTTTTCATTGCATTAATTAGCTTTTAATGAAATTCTAATTATCTGATTTATAAACTATACAATATTTAAGCGTAATTAAGTCTAATAAATAACTTATAAATGATGCTAGAATTATATTGAAAAATAATTCTAAAAAGTTTTCAATTTATTTAACGTTCTAAAATAATTTCCTACTAAAAATGTAAGTCCCCGCCTCTATGGTTGTGTTAGGAAAACTTATAATTCTCATATTCAAACGATAAATAAAATTAGAAACATATCTTTTAAATACTTTAGTAATTTAACTTAAAACTTAACTTTTAATGAGATTATATGCATTATAATGGAAAGCATAAAAAGAAGTTTATTAAATTTCATGTACATGGTTATAGTAAGATAAGAATTATATACAATACTTAAGTAGTACGTATACATACTTGGAACGATACACATAATACTGTATATGATTTAGAAAGTTATTTGCTGAAACGCTATTGATTATAATTTACTATTTTAGCTCAATGTATTTTATATTGCATATATCTATAGTATATGAAGCATAAATAAATGATCATCAAAGTATATCGTATGGATCTATTCCTATAACCAATGGCAGTACATATTAAGTTTTTATTAAACATTTAGTTATATTCCTCCATGAGTTTTTCATGCGAGGTTCAGTCAAAATCATTAACTCTAAGTTAAACATATTAGAATATTTTAGAACTTTGTTTAATAATATACATTTCAAATTATATATTACTTTGATATTATACAAATATATATATATATATATATAATGTTGATTTTGATAAGGTATGAAGTGCTCATATATATTAACATACATATATACATTTCAAATTATATATTACTTTGATATTATACAAATATATATATATATATATATATATATATAATGTTGACTTTGATAAGGTATGAAGTGCTCATATATATTAATGAATGTGGAATATGTTACCACATCATATCACATTATACAATATATTTCTATAAAATAAAATTAACTTTGAGTTTGGCATGGGGCACTATTATCGAAACTGGTCTCATATGGTATTCATTCTGATTTGGGGGTGTTCGATGGCGTCACTTCTAATTGTTTTCAATTTGATGCGGGTGTTCCCCAGTGTTCCATGTTGTCTCCAATAACTGCGAGCACAATTCACAGCTACGCTGATGACAGCACTATGCATTATTCTTACTATTTATACAGAAGGCCAGCGTCACTTCTGATTGGAGACGGAGAAATCTCGTAATATTAAATGCGAATAAGTGGTGTATTTTGTCTCATAAGTCAAATACTCCGGATTCAACTCTACAATTTGATGGTAATTTGCGACCACCATTGTTTTCTCAACAGAATTCAGAGACGAGCCTTTCAACTTATAGATGATGAACAAATCAGCGGTCATATTGATTCTCTTCAGCATAGGCATCTTTAAATCTAATCCAAGTCACTGGAGAAATTCCATCTTTGCAAATGCCAATATGTCCCGACACTGTATTGCGATGTAAACATTTATCATAGATGCTATTCAATTAATGCATGTCACAGAATTTATTCCATCTTTGAAATAATCAATATTCATTAGTAAAGGGGTTAGAAGTGGCAAAAAAGGCTTTATATTGTTATAAAAGTGTGTTTTGGGAGGTTGCTATTAGTTATATACAACGTTGATTCTCTGATAAATAGCATAAATGTAACAATATTTTAAATTTATTGAAAACAAATTCTGAAACAAAAATAAATACACAAAAAGTGTTTCGGATAAATTCTTGTTTCTTCACAAAAAACACGTCTGGTGATAATGACTATGATCGTCCCTGAGATATATTCTCAATTTTAAACGAAAACTATACCTGTCTTTGTATAGTTATGCACTCTTGATAAAGAACATCAACATTCAAAAAATAAGTATTTTTACCAATTTCTTAATAATTGCACTAGGAAAACATAACTTTATGCTGATGTTATATACCAGTAAATAGTTAAACACTGACAGGTACTTGCTTCCTAAGCGAAAATCCATAGAATATACAAAAAACTGCTCGCATCGTGTCAAGTTATCCCTCTTCGATACCTTGATTGTTAGTTCCTCTTTTTATGCGGTTCGCAAACTATCGTATGTGAAAACAGCATTTCTAGTGAAATATTATCAGCGTGATCGAGTTTAATGTCGCGTAGTCTTGAAGCAAAATCTTAGAATTTTTAAAACTTTGTATATTCGTTTCTATAAACAGTTCTGTGTAACGAAAATCATAGGCGTGTGCAGCAGTTCGATTACAAACTATGTCCATCTGTCTATTTGTAGCATCTCATTCGAGATCCATTAGTCATAATTGAATTTAATTCCAGATTCTATTCAATAGCTCTATCCCTCTCATGCTAATTTAATTTTTAGGTTATTCTGAACAGTTGGCAATATTTTCGTAGTGTTTATGCTTATATTGAACTAAATATATCGAAACGACGAAAACTTGAATAGAATATTAAATGCATACATGATAAATAAAGCTGAGCATGATGTTAATTTGTCATGTAAAATCTATTCAATTTCGTGACAAATTATCGCAATTGAAAGTCATATAATTATATCCGCATCTAGGATTGAAGAATCAATCGATAATATTAAAGGTTATTTTCGACTTTCAGGAAATTCTGGATAAAATGATTAAATGAACCATGATTTATTTAAATATTAAATGTTTGATAATTTAGTATTGCATATAAATTATAATTTGCATTAGTCCCATTTATAAACTTTATAATTTACTCTATTTTATTATCTGATAAAATGAAATTTTCTAAAACTTATTTAAAATTATGAGGATTAAATATATAGTAAAATATAGATAAATTTCTCAAAGCTCGATTAAATTTCGAATAACAAATTTCATAATCAGGACGTTTTCAAATCCCTGTTTTTTTTTCTGTATTGTTAATAGTAAGAAATATAAAACTATACAAAGGATATAAATAGTAAAGAAAAAATTATAAGCATTTTTTTTTATTATATAGTAGTTATTTAGATGTGATACTCGTTTATATCATAAATTTTATCTTTCCTATCTTCCTAAGGATGATAATGATAAGTTTTGAATGCAAACAAAAAACAAACAAACAAACAAAACATTATAAATTTTATATGTCTCTAAGTTTTCTATACCATAATATTAAAACTATATATTGTTATACCATAATAAACACTTCATATTTATTTTCAATTTACTTAGGGTTCTGAGTATATATTACCAGAGTCTATTATCAAAAAAAAAATTAAATCATATTTATGAACATTGTATTTCAGAATCAGCACCGATTGGAAGCATAACAGAATTAGCCGTTCCGAATTTTTTCTGTTCACACAGTCTGACTTCTCCTAATGACATATATATAAGAATGCACAAATATTCATATAAAATACATTCTCATACGAATATTACAGCATTTTAGCCAATTGTCTTCAGAATATGGTTTATTGATACTTAATCACCATCATCGTTACCTTTACATCTTAAGAGCGCATAGAGCGGCATTAAGATGTTAATTTAGTAAATATCATGTGAAAAACCGGGCATATACTGTGATCGTGATTATGGTGGCACTACGGGGAGGTAAATATAGATTGATGAACCTCAGGTTATGTTTCGGCTAGGTGTATTGTTTTGTCTCGTCTAAATATGCAATGTACACGACAAAAATGAATCAACTAATGTAGACTTAAATATATTTTAAAAACACATCTAAATTTTCTAATAGAGACTCGCAATATTGATATTGTTCAAATGTATACAAGTCCTTAAGAAATTAAATAAACTAGACATATGAATA
>JANSTX010034588.1:0-13660 GCA_027564355.1 Penthetria funebris | reverse complement strand
TATTCAAGGATCGTATCCTCCTCGCAACGTACGTTTACATATATCGATTATTAATATTTTGTTGGGTTCAAATTTTAAACCTTCCAGATATTTTAACGCAAATTTTGCAAACAATTACATTTTGTGCATGTTTACATAAATACGAATATATCTACACACTTCTGTATACAAACAAATCAATTATTGAAAAGATTGTAATTAACGGTAAATTTAATTTGCAAATCTCTCTATAAACTATATAGGGGTGGTCTAGGTATGAAGCAATCACGATTAGAATTCCTGATCAAGTTCTACAATTATGAAGAAACAGAATTTAAATAATCGAACATGAACAAGGTAACCAGAAGCCTTGTGAAGTGGAAGCATATGTATGATCATAAAATCACAGTAAGATTTATGAGTATAGTGTAAAATATTTAACAATTGTTAAAAAAATTTTAGCTACACAACAAACATGAATGACAAATATGTACACATAGTACATATTGCATAGAGCCCAGTTGAGACTTCTAAAGATTTTACTACAAGTGCATGTAAAATCAATGCCATATTATACTATATTTAAAATGTCGCAATAGGGGATAACCAGCGTGCCGAAGAAATGTATGTTATGTAAGGTTTCTATGAATCGTATTCAAAAGCACTATATGATTTGTTTCAGAACTGGTATTTTTTTAGAATCATTTCATGAATCACTTGGTCATATATTTCGTATAAATTCCGGTATTAATCAGGAACATATATTGTCAGCACCATTTTGTTTCTTAAATTGGATTATGATACAGGTAAACAGTGAACCTCATAATATGTGGTGATAATCTAACTAATCGAATTGAATATCTCACAACAAACTGAAACTGAAGCTAATATAATAAAGTGCAGTTCACAGATTGGTCTAAAGAATATTGTTGCAAACACAAAAATAGAGTTGAATCAGTTATACATAGAGGTAGTATATAGTTTGATGATATCGCAAAGTATGCATTTGATTGAAATCGTTAGAGACCAGTTGAATAAAATTATTTTGACAGTGAGAGAAGTTAAGTGAAGGTGCTGGTCAGTAATCGTGAACAATCGAGATTGTTCATCACACTGATGATAATTTGTCATTTCAAATTTGCACGTAACAATTATAATTTTGTAATTTCAAGATTTCAAGATTTAAATACTTCAATAGAGTGGTGCATAAATCCCCAGATACCTAGTTTGTTGTTGAATTGTTTTTTCATGACAAACATGACATTAGCACCATATTTTTAGCCTCGATCACACATCATTACTGACATAAGCACCTTTTTAGCCTCGATCACGCGCCACTACCGACATATACCTTGATCGAGTTATTGGTATCACCCCGTGGCGTTAAATATTGGTTGAGTAACGTCGATCATAGTCAGTCACTTCATTCGCCACTATTGGAAAATCGTATGCTGTTTTAATTGTTTAACTTTGAAATTTTCAAGTCACAACAATTGGGGGAGGGATCATCAAAGAGACTGATGATGATTATAATGGAACAGATGAAGTACCGCTTAATATATTAGATTTTGTAACCACTCGGTCAAGCAAACATCGTGACCTAAGCGACCTCTGCGTGAGAGGCAATCGACTTAAGCTTTTCGCTACATTCATGCTTTTTATACGTTTTCTGACATTAATAACAACTTTCTTCTTTTTTTTCTTCTTTAAATTTCCACAAGTTTTTATCTTGTATATCATCACTCTCTAAATTTTTTAGTATCCTTTCTAATATTTAAGGACAATTTAATCTGTCAGTTTCCGGTATGAGCATTATATGAACATAGCATCTTAATCTACTTTGAGTAATTATATTGGTATAGGTGAAAGTTTTTAAGCTACCTCGAATATAGTTATTCTTAATTATGTACTTCCATATCACTATCGATGACCTTTATCAAAATTTGCATCTCGGTTGTGTGTTATTTATACGCAAATATTCCCTTTAATTAGTCTAACATTCAGAACCGTAAGTCATTACTGATTGAACCACAGCTTCATACACTTTTTTATTTACCTTTCGTCGTATTTCTCAAACAGATAAAATCCCGGACGCTGATCTCCTTGATACTATTGCACTTTATTCGATGTTGAATATTATCATCAATATACCGTTTATTCTGATAAATGATTCCAAAATAGTAAAATTTTTCACTAACGGGAATTTGATGACTGTCTAATGATCATGTTTAGTAGAGGATTCGTTAAATTGCCAATTAAATGCAAGAGACATTTTTTCGATTCTAATCTATCTTTTCAATTCCATGTATTGCATGAATGAGTTAAATGTCTCACAACTTCATCAAATGCTAGTAGTGAGCATTTATACACATATCTTTGATAGCAGAGCTATATAGTTTACATACAATTTGAAATCCTAATGGAAGCTTCTCGTTAGATATGTAAGTACTCAACTACTTTTTAAAAGTCTATGAAAGTCATGCTCCTTAAAATCGTTGTGTTTTTCAATCAGTATAGGAAGTACCATCAATTTTTTACCCGCTTTTGATGAATTCGAACTGATTTTCTGAAATAATAATTCTACTGTTCAGAACTCTTTTCCATTTTATTAAGGAGTGCAAAGTGATTTTTTTGTAGTTTCAGCAACCCTGTATATATTTCACCGAGATATTTGCAAAGATTTAATGGGATACCATCTAACCCAACAATATTTTCGACTTTCCTTAGAGTAACTAGATTGACTGACCCCAAAATAGGATTTGGTTCAACAATTTGCCGATTTAGATATTCTTTAGTGTATTACTTCTCTGTCAGCAATCAAAACACTTCCGCTTTCACCCTATATAGATTTGTTTTTTTCTTTTTGTTATTTGTTCGGAATTTGGTGTTCCGATTTTCAATATACAAAGAAAAATTATGGTCTTAAGTTTTTAGAAAGTATTGCTATAAATGATCTTTTGTGCAATTTAAACGCAATTTGAAATTATTATTCAACGAAAGTTTTGATTGTGTAGGTTATTCTTCTTTTTAAATGAGGATGCGAGGTCATTGATATTTTATGTAAGCCTCCACTTAATAATTTTCGATAAGGTACTGAAACCGAGAAATGTCGAGATTACTTAACCAATATTTACCTCCACACGCGGTATGACCAGAATCTCGATCACGATATATGTCACTGATGGCGTGTGATCTAGTCTAAACATATTTTTTTGGGCGACAGATTGAGGAAATCTAATCCTTCTATATAAGTTAACAAAGCTTTATGACTAAAATATAGACAATTCATATAGTTGAAAAATGAAATTCCAACTTATATTCAAATAAAAAATTCAACTTATGCCTCAATTCTTTCTATTCTTCTATTTGGAAATTTATTTTCCCAAAAAACATTATACATAAATTTAACTTTATCTTTATAAATATTTTCTTAAATCTATTCAAATATGAATTTCCATATTATATAACTATAATATACAAACATATTTGCTGAATATAATATAAAAGACAGTGGTTAACCACCCATTGCTTTATAAATCTTATATCATATATAGCAGAAGCACACCGGGTCAAGGAATGAGCGACCGTTTACTTAAAGCTCCATTGTATAGTTTATGATAGAATCGTATGATTTATTTGTTGAAATAATAATATAATATATGTTTGTATACATATAGTTTAAATGACGACCCTTATTTACATAATACCCATTTTATCAACCACCCATCATACCATATAGCTACATTTGGGCACAACTTGCTTTAAATTATATTTGGAAACTGGACAACTTGATGCTAAAATTGAGGATCATATGAATTTTTCTTTATAAAGGGTATTTGTTTAAGAGACTCAATTTTTTTTTCTTTTTCATATTTTAAGTAATTTTTGTCTATATGCGAATTGGTACAAAACACATTTATTTTAAGTTTAAAATAATTTAGATATAATTAAAATAAAAATGTTTATCAGTTATTCTGTAGTGTAACTCATTACACATGAGATTATGTTCTAAAATATTTTTTTGAAAATTATTATTTGCTAATATTGTGTTGACAGTCCTGTTCATTGCCTCCAAATCTGCAGTATCCATAAATTTTAAGTATTCATCTGAGACACCGATTCACGAACACTTGAATTTGTAATACGATGTTATTTGTCAGGCACTTAATAATACCCATAAATAGTTAGTTTGAATATAGCTTTGTTCTCTCTTTATTTATGATGCTGTTTTGTGGTACCAGTGGTAGAAATGATTTACATTGGTTTTCAATATTGCTAATCTACTCTATAGGTCAATATGATGATGAATGTAATCTTGCATTAATAGATTTATTGTCTATTTATGTCAGTTGATGTAACCTCTGTCTTATTGTTATACACTGATTCCTACTTATATTTCTGGCCTTTGTAACACTGTGTGTTGCCGAATTTAATTGTGCCACGTAAACTAATAATGCAAGTTTGTCATGTGAAATATCGTGAGCAAGCATAAATAAGATAATACATAAACAGTTGGCCGTAAAAAAGATTTATTCTCGTTGGATCCCATAGAATTTCACAAACTTTCAAAATAATGCTCGTGTCGATCATGAATATGATCACAATGTATAAAATTTTTATTTTCACACATCAAAAAAAAATTTACATGGTCAACGATTTTTGACATCCTAAAAACCGGTTAATGATTGTTTTATAGGTATCTCAGTCGAAGTGGTGCTTCGATAATTGGTTTCGATGAATGCGAAAGTGCATTAATCTTAATGGAGACTATTTTGAAAAACAATAAAATCAATTTTGATAATAAACATTTGTGTTTTCATAATTGTTGGAAATATAAGTAGTACACCTCGTTTCAACATGTTAGGTTGATCGCTGATTATATTATTCACTAAGGTTATAATGATATATGAAAACTCAGTCCATTGTACTACGGTTTGCAATCCCGTGTTATATTTTCAATCCCTGGACTTCGGAATTACAGTATTTAAATCCCGGGTTTCTGGGATTGGTACCGGGATTAGAATTGGACTATTAACATGGTTGAAATTACATAATAAAAGTGAAATCATAAATAAAAATTGGTTTAATATTATTATTTTAGAAAACACGGCTCGTCCAGCATTTCATCGTTCAAACGAGCTTCTTTCTGGTACAAGAGCAGTAATTATATCAAATCACATTTGGATATCATCATGAGATAAATCTTGTGATTCTTCTGTATTTTTTTTTGTCTATTAATGCTTTTTGTATGCAATCTTTCAGTAAATAGAAACATTTCACCATTAACAAAAGACTGCTCCATCTAGTCTTGCAGTCTCTTCATAAGACAATATCCTTGGCAAATTCTTTTCGGATATATTGTTGTAATAAATCATTCTTTGTTGGTGACCTTCTGAACATTGACATGATTTTTCTTACCTTATTTATCAGTGGACCAATACTTGTTATACGATTATCTCATTTCTTTCATGACTCTGCCTACTGTCAAGGAATTCGTCGTTATGAAAAATATCTTGCTCCTGGAACGAGTCACTCTCTGTAAAATAAATTTATTCTTCATTATATTGCTGATGCTGATCTGATTCAATTTCCAACTTATTATAAATTACATCAATAACCGCCAACTGCACACCATGTGTGAAGAATAATTGCTGATCTACAGATAATATTCTGCCCAGTTTTTTCATTACGCTTACTCCATCCGTCATAATTCAAAGTGGTTAGTTATTTCGATCCCGGGATTTCGGGATCCCGGGGCTGCAAACCCTACTTTGTACTTATCTTAATATTAAAATTAATTCTTATGGATAAGTTAGTTTATTGTTTATGTATATATATATATACAAATGTTAATTATCCCTTCTAGACTACTTGCATACCTACAGTTGTTGAATTGTATTACAATTTAATTTATGTTTTTTAAACTATTTTTGTATTAAAGCTAAAAAAAAATCATTTCGAGAAAATCACGTATTTATAATTTTACTTATTATATAAAATACTGTAGATTGAAATTCAAAAACGTGTGATAGAACAACTACGTAGACATGTTTCACTTCAAAACAACCCCTTTTCTCAATTACAGTACATCTCCATGTATAAATCTTTATACAATTTGGTCCATCAGTGCTATGTGTACTATAATTTATAGTCGTATATATGTACATAAGTGTCTCGTCTCCCAATAGTCATCTGCATAACATGAATCAATTATTAAAACCACAGACAACCATTCTAATAATATACCTTATTAGGCAAATTGAGTGTAGTCATATGCAAATGCGGTAAATATATAGAAGAGAACACAATACGACTCTATAGCAAGGATAGATTATATTCCATAAAAGTCCACATTCTGTTGGACTTATAATTTCACTATATTTAACATTTAATAATTTATTATCTAATTGTATATTATACAGTGGTTGTTAAATTTTACAAGAATATGTGTCTAAACATTTTATCGGACTTTCTAAGTACAAGTATTGTATATATATAACATACGAGTATATATATATATATATATATATTTTACTCGCACCATTAAATTTATATATAGGTGATATAGGGTTAAAAGCAAAGACCACACCATAGATAATGGAATTAGTAGACCATCATTATAAACAACCCTTAAGTTAAACTTATTGTGTGGATTCCTTTATAGTGAAAATATCTTGTAAATTTTATGTACGTGCCAAATAATATTAATTAAGTGAAGTAGTATGTATACAAGTATATAGTTTGGTAGCCACACGGTAGTCCTATATGGATAGTATCCTATTAGGAATTTAAATAAAGGGAATATTTTATTTGAAATTTTAATGATATGAAAATAATGGATAATAATCATAAGAATAGAAAAAAAAATATCGCATGATATGTTTACATGGTAAGCAATTTCAGAGATTTGACGAAATTTCAGTTCTTTTTAAATGCAGGATTCGTAGTTCTAATTGCTGGTGCTATATCAGAATTTGAACAAAATTTTCACATGCCTTTTAGTGCAATAGTAAAAATTACTAACCTTGTTAATGCTGCTTTTAGATTAAGATATGTATCGCAACTGTGAATGGTTGCAGATGTTATCATGATACCTAAAACTGGTAAGCCACCACCATGAACCATCATCCTACAGACCAATTTCACTATTACCTGTTATATAAAAATTATTTGACAAATTATTTTTGAAAAGATTAAAACAGATTATTGTAAGTAAAAACTTGATTTTGAATCATCAATTCGAATTGTGAAAAACAGAATTAAAAATAATTCGAGCGTGAGTGCCGCAGGGTAGTGTAATTGGACCAATCTTGAACTTACTATATACCAGTTATATACCTAAATTAGAAAATAGTCTGGTTGCAACATTGCTGATGACACTGCAGTAGTAACAGTTGGAAACAGCTGTGAAGAGTCAACTTATAAGCTACAAACAGAAATTTCAAAGATATTCGATTGGATGGCAAAATGGAGTATTAAGATAAATGTGTCAAAATCAATTCATATTAAACTTTACAAATTGAAAAGTCACCAAATATTTAGGCATGACATTATACACAAAGCTTCGCTAGAAGCAAATATTATTGAAATCTATCTGGACATATTGTATTGAACTTTGGGGTTTTACTAAACCAAGTAATGTAGAAATCATACAACGATTCCAGAATAAAGTATTAAAGAATATTGTAAATATTCCTTGGTATGTTCGAAATATAAACATCCATAATGATTTAAATGTAGAGTTGGTTACAAGCACTACCCAAAAATATAGACTAAATCACGAACATCGACTACATCTTCATGTGAATGTCGAAGCTATCCAGTTCCTAAACACCCCAGACATTGTAAGAAAACTGAGAAAGCCCAAACCTTTTGAGTCAACTCAATGACAATAATACAATAAAAATAATATTTAATAATTTAAAATATAAATTAACTATTAATTTAGTGACTGTTAATAGTTGTTGATTAAGAGAAAACATTATTGAACGAATTCTTAATATTAAGTAAAATATTAGTAAATTAAAGACAGAAAAAAATTGCTTATTGGTCTTCAATGACCAGATTGTAATTACTTAAAGTGCCGCTCAAGTACTTTACTTAAAATTAAAAAAAAAAAATTGTATACCCTCCCAATGTGGTGTTTTCTTTGAAGCTGATTTGAATTCATTTTTGATAAGATTTCTATAAGTAATCACTCGAATAATACAGTCGAAGACACGTCTATCTTACTTAACTTTTACTAGATAAATTCCCATTTAGTAGTACTTAGGTATTAGAAATTACCGGAACTGTATTGTGATGGATGATACATCTCCAATTACTTGGAAGCCAAATGAAACAAATTACCAAATTACAAAATAATAAACTTTTGATAGTAAAACGACTTATATGGTTCTCCAACAGATTGTAATTAAAGTAAAGGAATAGTAGCATAATAAGACAAGTGTAACTAAGGCACAACCAGGAATAATGGGGCTAATTGTTGTAGTAAAATATCTGATGTAATGACACCATATACCTATCTTGTTGCAGCATCAAAATTGATCCGTTTATTTTTATACTTATCCTTATCCTACACTTATCACGCATACAACTAGCTCCTCATATATCATATATGCTGATGATTTTGTTCTCCTCATACAGTGTTATCATATAATAGATCAAAGTTTTCGGATATTATGAAAGTTGGTATATTTTAATTCATTTCTGGAATTGTATAAGTACATTATTATATCCAATTATATATAGTATGCAAAATGCAAATATCCCAAAAATGGTTAAAAATATAGTTCGTTCTCGAGGATGAAATCATAATTGTAAGGTAATTATAATCAATGTGGTAGACACTTGCCACCTGATGCTAATATCAAAATTTAATTAGGTATTTTATTCTTCGCCCAGATATTGAGTTTATATTTCTAGGCGTCCCTTTAATTTTTCCAGATACACTGAGTCTATATCTCTAATCATTCATGATAAATTTTTACTAAAGTTCTATAGAGATTTTGATTCTGTTAAAAACTATATACTAAGTTTAAGCTATTAGCTGATATATTTTTGCACCGTGTCTATATATGTCATCGTCTATGAGATTTTTGCTTTCTCACGTATTCTAATTTTACTATTTTTTCTTTATACATTACGTAACAAATGGACTAAGATGGCATAATCTATCAATATCAAAATAGAAACAATAAATATTGATACAATTTGGAAACGGAAATTTTTCACTAATGAATGTTTACTCGAATCGTACAAAAACTAGTCTATGGTTCTATTCATTTTGAAATATCCAAAGAATCAAATGCGGTGAACAGTGTACACCTTTTATATACATGAATATATTGTATAGAGAATTTCCAACTTATATAAGAAAGCCAAAAACAACCCTTAAGATATATTATACGCACATATATTAAGCTTTAAAATAGTTACACTTTATATTTGATAAAATAAAATATAATTTATCCTCTTATATCAAAAGTCAGGTACATGATTCAGAATTAATGTAGTGGCAAGCCGGTCATTTATTATATGTGATCCTTCTTTTATACATACAAGTACATAAGTGTGGAATGATATGTGGTTATGTAAAATTTCTTACAGGTTCTATAAGATGCGATGACCTAAAAAATTTTATATTATACAAAATGTTAGTGAGAAAAGATTTTAATTTACTAAATGCCAATCTTTAACTATAATATGAGTCGCCTATACGACATCGTTATTGTGCTTCTCGATTTCATGACATTTTAATGATGATGACCTTATTAAAAATTGTTGTTCTGCCAGGATGCTGTGTATCATAAATAGTGTAATTTAGTATTCTCAAAAAGTCTTTTATGGTTATAATGCGTTTCTAATATTAACAGAATATCTAATTTTTTGATTAGAATAAATAATCTTATCTCTTGACATTCGCAAATGTAAACTAAAGAATATAACTGTACACTTAAAGGTCTAAAATACTCCAGATCATTATGTTAATGATTTTGAATCATCCGCGGAACACTTACAGAATTGTTTATATTATTCCACGATCAATATTTGGTTTATACTATTTATAATTCATAAATACTTCTGAATAAAATATAATACCGAAATAAATTACGAATATATTATACAAGTGACTACTATAAATGTGGAAAATTATTTCCGAATTTAGTTTTCCAATTTCCCAAAATAAATAAACTACGAGTATTTTGTCTTTTTATAGTAAAAACATAGATGAAAAAGGGTGGGTGGGTACACATACGCGACCGGTATACATGTACAAATATGAAATCGTTTTGTTAGTTTATCTGCCATCAGCAATATAAAAGGATTTATAACTTTACCAGTGAAATGGTTGTCCGAAAGAAAATTTATTTCACCCTATCACAAATCATAACCACCCCATTTACAAGAGAGGAAAATGGCAATAAAAACCAGACATAATATTGTATGTTTTTTCTCGATTAGATAAATGGATTTTTTTCCTCCATCAGTTGTTTTTATGGCGAAATTGTTAAAATGCCCTTTGGTCCATTATTTATATATATATATATATATATATATATAAATATTTGGTACATAAACAGATAATATATATGCGAATAATAGATGTAGTTATTCCTCCTGTAACATAGAAAATAATAATAAATGTTATATAGAGATATGTATAAGGAGGAGAATAACATGAGGTCCTATATATTATATATGTATATGTTGTTAATATATGGTAAAGATAAAGGAAAACTGAAATTTTATAAAAGGAAAATTGTTGCGTTTCGAAAAATGTGCGGTGGTTGGTAAAAGAAAAGCAAAAAGAAAAAAAAAATTTCCATATAAAATGGAAAACAAAATAATTTCCAATGAATATTTAGAGTATATCTAATACATAAAAGTCTATAGAATAGTGTAAATTCAAATCCCATGTGAATTATAACTTTGACACATTGGGAATTATATGTGTTATACCTCATACGACTATATACCTTGTACTATTATAAACGCTTATTTAGTAGTAGGTTCCTATATACTATTCAAATAAATATACATACCTATGGTAATGAGACTATGGTTTGAATATGCTATTGTATACGGATGACAACATATGTGACACATCTTTTGAAGGATAATCCTCTTTAAGCTTACAGGTGATCAATTGTTTAGGCTGCACAAACATAGTTGGTCAAAGCCTTGACACTATATTTGTCAAATATTTAAATATTTTTACACCCATATTGTAATATTACCAGGTACGATTATGCATATATAAACATATATAAACCTGCAGCAAATAATATACTTTAAAATCTTAAGACATATTTAATTTATGCAAATTTATGAAAGGGTTGAATTATGGAATTAAGACTAACTATACAAAAAATTTCAATAAAATTTGTATATACCTAAGCAAAATATAAATAGATAAGGGTGATATATATATATATATATATATATATATACGTCAAGTGTTCACTAATATTGCGTTTATGACGGAGGCTGCTGTAGTAATAGCACAAACAATTAATTATAATCATTCTTCATGTTATAATTATAGATTTGATTTTCATGTACATTGAATATACATTAACTAATAAGGAAAAATTATACTTATCTAGGAACCGAATGGAGTGGCCGACTATCATTGAGGTTACTTAACAAATCTTTACGTTCACGGGGTGTCACCGGTTAGATGAACACGGTATATGTCGGTAGTGGCGTGTGATCAAAGCTTCAAAAATTATACTAATGTCTTATTTGTCGACTAGTTGAAAAAACGTAAATATCGTTCATATATATAACAGAAAATGGCACCGATATAAACAATAGGACTTAAATACACGGAATTTGAGTTTACGAGCAATTTATCGCCACTGCCACAATCACAACTGACCGTTCCGATTATACATGCCACACATTTTATATACGCAATTCAATATGTTTTTTGGTTCTACCATTTCTGGCAAATTACGTTTCTAAAAATTGGAGGCCATTAACCTCGTCTAGTACTGTATTATCGACTTTAAGTCGAAAATGCCACTGAGCAACTAATCTTTATTAATTTCTTTTTTAAACATTTATGCGTAGACTTACTGGGTGCTCCAGTTTCAGTTACAGTCGTCACTATATGCATGCCAACAAAAATGTTTGTATGTTGCTATTTGAAATCTTGTAGTCTATTGGTTAGACCACATCTCGCACTACATTGATTTTAAACCAATACATATTTGCTTAAAAACTGAATGCATACATCAAATACACCATCAGGCTTTACACACAGTAAGTGATGATAAAGAATTTACATCATTTTCATAAATTTGTTCCATGGCTTCAAAGAATTGTCGACGAATAAATAGCATATATAATGGTGTTTGTCATGTTTATGTAGTTAGTGTAGGATGTATCTGGGTTGAAAATCAGCCTATTTGTTACGAATACTTGATTACTAATATTCCAAAAATCTATTTTTTATTTTCATCAAGATGATGTATGCCGGTTCTCTGTGAACTTGTCCACTACAGGCAGTAAGCTTTCGTTCATTTATTTTTAATTTACATTATATTCTGACGTAACTCATGCAATTTTGTTTTAATGCAGTTTATCATATTTTAAGTATTATTTGACTGTTCTTTTCATTTTGCGTGTAACGATATGAATCCAAATTTTATCAGGAAATACACTTAAATAGTTTCATTCCAATAATGCTTAACAGTGCTTAACCTATAAGTGGTTATCAAAATTTGCATATGTGGTTATCAAATATTTGCATGTGCAATGGTCGTTAATTGGAGTGTTGTCAATTTAAAATTTTGTAGTTTGGCGAATTAGGATTTTATTTTAAATTGTAAGATAATTTTTATAAATAATAAAAAAGGCATAAATGCGCAAACCTATTGAATTTGCTGCTATTAGTGACAAAGCGTTAATGTCAATGTTACCAAACTTTTATATTTTCTGTGCATGCAGGACTCAATTGTGAAGAAATGAGCTGAGTTACATGCGCTTAACCTGTACATTAACAGACGCTTGTGCACGCATCGAAACTTAGTTATTAAACATGGTCATTGGACTCATTTACATACAGTATAAGTAAATCTATATAGTAAAAGAGAATTCATCAAAAAATACAAAATTTTCAGGTTCGCCACTGGTGTGCAAGATTTTCAATGCTTTGGATAATTGAAGATACGTAGTACAAGACGGTATTATATCCTGTACTTTTAATTTTCGCAAAGGCTTTAAGTTCAGTTTTTAGAATTCCATATGTTATCATTTTTCAACGACCGCTTTCCGGGTATTTATCGATAAAAATTTCTAAATTGTATTGCTGATTGTATATCCTGATTTCGCAATTAGTCAGTGAAGTTCACTTCAACTGGAATACAAAATGTAATATTAATTTGTGTTTACACATTAAATACTGTCATTGTACTACTAACTAGAATCGCTAAATTAATTTTTTGGCCAGAAAATGGTCTGCACTGACAGCAGACCATTTGCAAAGTTGATTGCAACTGGACGCGTTCACAGGTTGCAGATAGTGGAATGGCTTCCATATGTGATATATGGGGGTTACCCGAAAGAGCGCGGACAATCAAAGGTCATGTTGGAGGGTTTCTGGGGTTACTGTATGGCAGCAGTAACCATTTAAATCCAGAGTCCAATGATAACATGATGACATGGCGAGTAA
>JANSTX010034577.1:0-13662 GCA_027564355.1 Penthetria funebris | reverse complement strand
TTACTACCGAATTTGAAAGATACCGTAAGTAATCTATCACTTAGGTATTTTATATTATGTATGTTAAGTTCAAATCGTTGATGCAAAAGTAAACCAACACCCGATCCGTTATCCGAGACTAAATTCCTAGTACTTTGAGCGGTATTAATTTATAGTCTAGAGGCAGCTTGCTAGGCCAACCCTCGACTTTGCGACGTTTGAAGCCATTTCCTATTTCTAGCTGACTCGAGCTAATGAGTTATTTGTATTGCCGCCCATGTTCGGCAATCTGACAATTTGGCTATTGTTATTGAATGCCGCCACTTACTATAATTTTTTAACTCTCTTTTAATGTTTTTGAAATTAACAATATTGAAGACATCATTATACTATATATCAATATTAAAATTGAAATGATGTGTGGGGGCGGTGTTGTGGTAAGCATAATAAATAATTTTTACACAAAATTTTTGCTTTAATTATTGTACTGTGACTATGAATAAATTAATTTTTTAATTTCATAAATCCATACAACTAGTCCATTGTAATAAATTCTATATATTTATATAATAATTATTAGGGTTCACAGTTAATATTACATTCATATTCGAAACGAAAAATTAACATCACTACCTGTATAGTTTAAAAGGGCAACATGATCTTGACATGTGGGTGTGAATCTTCAAAAAAAATTATGAACAAAATTTAAAATCTGGCAAATACTAAAGGTGTTAAGTTTTATATACTACCCTACGAAAAAATATTAAACTTTGTTGAGCTCTGTATTGAAACATTAAATATCTTGTATATTTAATTATATAATAGTATAATCACATAATTATAATATAGAAAGATTATTTTTAATAATTTCATTATTTTTAAAGGTACTACTCTTCATTTATGATATATACTTTAGTTTAATATCATAGCAAATTTTAACTATTGTTAAACAACACGCCAGCTCGTGTGCTTGACTTGCACCAGACTGACACGTGCTGTTAATTTCACCCATTTTTACATAGATTAGTATATGTACTACCGTGTCATTTGCATTAGGGCATCAATGTCCAAAAGATCAAATATGGGGTTAGATTGAAATATCTTTAAACATTATAAGAATAGGGAAAATAAATTATCAATATTTTATCAACATTTCCTAAACTGATATTCAACGTATCGTTGATAACCCATTCAGTTCTGGTATGTATTCTCATTTTGGATAAATTACTGATGTAACTATAAAAGATATAGCTACTTTTATCACACGGCAACCTTTCACTGGTACCATAAATATATGGATATTTAAATAAAATATCTCACTTCATGAAATTTTGGAATCAAATATATGAATACAAAAACTACCCTTTAAAAAATTATATTTAAAATTTTATAAAATATACCTAACGAAACAATATTGTCCCTATCTAATATGTCTCTATGTATTTATTTCATATGCAGAGTATATACTCTCGAATTACGTTATTCCATACTCAAGTAATGCTCACGTAATAGTAATGTTTGTGAAAGCTGTTATCCCAGCCCACTTGAAAATTTGGTGAAATGGTATTCTGAAATAATATTTGGAGAAGGGAAAACCCGATTGCCCTAAAATATGTGATATGCGAGCTCAAAATAGAATAAAAAAAAAAAAAAACAAATACATAATATAAACATAAATATTCACATCTACCAGTATGTATGATAATTCGAAAATGCACATTTATTATAATGCAATTATTTGTCATTTAAATAGGAGTGATCGATTTCGATAATATAACTATATGAAATCCTTTGATAGATGATAAAACAAAAGCAAAACGATATATATGAATATTATTCCCATTGTGCATTATAACAGTTAGCCTAGGTTAGAAACAATAACAGAAGTGAATTGAATTCCTGACCAAGTGACTTGTAATATCTCCATGTGGTGACGTAGTAGAACAATGACGAATTTTGGGGTACGTAAACGTAAATTGCGTAAATTTATATTACACGTGGGTATATCCGATATACTTTTGTTCCATTTATGTCGAGGAACTAAAGAGCGTATACATTTATACATTATATACATTTATTGAATTTCACTGAAGGATACTCAGAATGGATAGTATCTGGATAACTAAATAGCTTCCTTTACAAGTTATAATAGCATATACCCACACAACATTATACACATTCAGTCAGTGTCAAAAATGTGTTTTTTTTTTTTTATAATTAGAAAATTCTTGGAAATACATAAGGAAATTTCTACTAAATCACTGACTGACATAAACAAAATATAATAATAAAAATAATGATATATTCGTACCTTAATACATAGGAAAGCATTACATAAACTTTGTAGTATTATGTAAAGAAAAAATGTCTATCTGAGCTTATATGGTGAAATAATTTCACGCTCTGGTGAATGCTTGTCCTGGAGGGATAACTACCCCTCGATTGTTTTTTTCTCTATACTTTCTATATACGTATATCTTTAAATCTTCTTTTATGTCCTTATACAAAATAAAGCCAAGCAGATCACATAGATTAATATAAATATAAAGAATCTATCAATGAAAGTTTCTGTTTTTAATATAATGTGATTTAAGGATATTTGAATTGAAAAAGAATGAACTAAAATCGATTTTAAAAGATGAGTGTGTGTTGTTTATTTTTTTTTTGATGTAAATTAAAACAAAAAAAAATGAATGTAAAAAAATTTGTTAATAATTCAAATTAGCAACAATATATATTCACTCCCTTCGTCAATATGGGGTTTAAAAATTAACTCTAAAAGTTACAAATTTCATAAGCCATTCAACCAAAACAACACAATTTAAAAGTAATTTATATTTCATTGTACAATATAGGGTTCATAATATATGAAATACAAGAGATATAGCAATGTTGGCACCCACTATGAAACCTCTATATGTATATACTGTACGTTTATAGGCGAACAGATTATACTTTTCATGATCAACATTTTGTGGCAGATGTGTTTTACATTATATATATAGAACTGGATTCGCTAAGGGATACATGTTAGCGATATGTCACAATATTTTATATTCATATGTTAGTTATCTTTTTAAAATGATCCCTTGCATTTATACCAAAAAAAAAAAAGAAAAAAAGAAAACAAAAATAATTCTCTGTGCTCACATAGATTAGGGTATAGATTAACTTAAGTGATCGTACTATGATAGCAAAACCTTCAATTTCATCACACTTGAAAAAAATTACCATTTTATTTCACCAATCATTACGAATTTTAAATTGTGGTCGAGTTGACTGTGACACCAGATAAAGATGAATTGTTATAAGATCATTTCACTTTACCAAATATGTTTTTATAAATAGTCTTGCATAATTTTCATCACAAGTGCATACACAAACGTTACTCTACTATAAAATGAATATCCTCGTAAATTCCTTTTCATCATCAAGGAAAAAAAAACTACATACCCGCCAAAAGAATTAAAATTACTAATTAATAAAATTAGATCTAAATTACAAAATGGATGTAGCGAGAAATGATATAAGTGGGTGTTTGATAGGGCTATGTTTTCATCGATTTCAGTTACACTTTTGATAACTGTAATATCTGTTATGCCAGCTTACTGTACTTCATAAAGTTGAATCAAAGATTTTGATTGACATATGCATCATTTGATAGTTTTCCTTTGATAAGTTTAAGTTAAAGATTTGCAAATCTACAACAATATTAAATACCGATAGAAAAGAAAACACATTGTTCTTTAACTCTTTATTAACCGTCTAATGCGAATTCTATTGACCATCATAGTCTGTATATCCTTTATTTAATTTTAACTTCACATAGTAATAAGTAATTAGTGCACATTAACGCATCTGTATAGGCAAATATAATAAGGTAAGCTAAGGAGTGGCATGTGATCAGACTAAAAAAACAGTAACGCTGTACTCACACAATTTGTTAAGACCTACTTGGTAAAATTATTAACAATAAGTTCCAAACAATACGGTTTTTCAGATATTACGACTGATTTTACTAAAAATTTGTGGTAGACGCTTAAATATGGTTGGTAAAATAATTTTTATCAGCTTTGCCTTTGTGTTTTATATGGTGGTACAATTATGTTAACATCAGTATCAACCAAATTCACCTAAAAATTTTGATTTCCATATGGAAAACATCAATTATTATATAATAGTTGTTCAGTTAAACATCTAATTAAGTCAGTAGATTAGTAAGTTAATACCCAGCTAATTAGATTATTTTAACTCTATACCGATAACACATCAGAAATTAACATAAATTGTGAACATTTTGTCAACAACACCACTTGGATTTAAAAATATAGGATGAGTTTCGTAGTTTGCATTCTTCAACATTTTTTCAAATTACAATTCAAAATCTTTAATTATATAAAACCTATTAAAATACAATACTTATACATATTGTAATAAACAACCATTTTCGAAAATGATAACACTTCGCGAACTCGATGCTTATATTATACAAGTGGTGCCTTGGAATGTATTATGGAAAAAGGATAGTATGCCCAGGACTGGTAGAATTTAAATAACAACTGAGACTAAGAAGAAATTTTGTAAAAATCAGTTCATAGTGAAGCTGGAAATATTTTTATGTTCAGAGAATATTAAGGGATATTAGAAGAGAAAACTCTATAAGCGACATTTGTGATCAAATAGAGATGGATAAGTATAACGAATTGATGATAATGTCTGTATATAATTGCATAGATTTGTCAAATGTAGTCTAAGAGATAAAGCAAATGAATATAAAGTATCAATGTGTTGAGAAGACTTGTTGTAGTTGAATTTAGAAAAGTAGTGGAGATTAAAGCTAGTTTGGGTACATTTGAATTTCATACTGTGATATATATTTTTCAGTTTATTACCATCATTTTGTTGAAATAGCTTTACTGTCATCATAAAATTGTCACAAATTCAAGTTTTCGTTAACAGGTACTTCAGGCTGATACTTAAAATTTTCTGGGCCAATCAAACGATTATTTTATGGTGGCTGGAAGATTTGGAGGCGATAATCAACATTTGTCAACCAAAGAAAGTGGAATTGAATAGGTCATATATTGACGCGACCGGTCGGTGATATTACAAAATACGCACTTGACTGGAACCCAGTCGTCCATAAACAACATGGCGATTGTTTGAGTAACCTCGATCGGTCACTATCCATAATCGTCATAAATAGGCTATAGTTAATATGACAAATTTTTCAGCAAAAAAACTAATTTATTTTAAAGTCGATACTATAATCAGTAAACGTAAATCATTTTGCATTATATGCACCTTCATACAAATGTTTGTTTGGATTAAACGCTTCGGGTATTGAACTAATAAAACCATATTAGCTACATAATGTCAACGGTTAATAAATATATGAGAGACAAAATACAAATGGTATATTTAGAGATAATAATGATTATGGGAAAGCAAAATATGTCCTGATGCATAATAAAGGTAATAATAATGTTACATATCACATATATAGTTGCATTCATTTATCAAAACATAAAAAATGGATATACTGTCGTAATAAGGAAAAAAGCATATAGAAAAATAGGGATCAAATTGTTTTTTTTAGATGAACTTTGTTCGGTAATTTATGTCTGACCATTAAACATGCTTATCAATATACGTTCTTTTTATTAATAATCGGTAACTGTGTAATATAATATAGTTCTGCGTATTATATTGGTACAATCTATAATTCCGGTAATCTTTTCAGGATGGTGTGTCGGGTAATGATAAATTTGATAATTAAAAAAAAATTCATACTTCAACTGTACAAAGTCGAATAATCTGAATAAATATTCGACCAATGAAAATTAGTTCTATTCATTTATAAATTAATGTAAGCAAAATTTCCATAAAGGTCACAGGACTTAAGTATACCTAAAACCTAATTAATAGTCAAATGTTCAAATAATGCATAAAATAATTTATTTAAAAAAATTACAATTCTACTGACAGCAATTTGTGCAGATGCAAAATTATTCATGATCGTTAATACGGTTTTCGATCCACAAGATCAACAGGTGATATTTTGACCTATCTGACTGAAATTTGGAGTAAAAATTTGCACATGTTTGGTGAGACTCGGGTACTTGCACTAGACATATCCAAGACTATTGACATAGTTTGGCATAGGGCACTATTGTCGAAAATGGTCTCTTATGGTATTCATCCTGATTTGGGGTTGTGGATTTCTAATTTTCTGAACGATCGCTCTATTGGGGTAGTTATCGATGGTGTCACTTCTGATGGTTTCCCAATTGATGCAGGTGTTCCCCATGTTGTTGTCTCCTACGCTATTTTTAATTTTCATTAATGACCTCTTATCACTAGCAATTACTATTGAGTCTCGTAATATTCAATGCGAATAAGACGCTGTTGTGTCTTTTGTCGCTTAAATCAAATACTCCGGATCCAAATATACAATTCGATAGTAATTTGTTGCGCAATACTTCGGGTCTGAACTCTCTCGGAATGCATATCAATTCAAAACTACTATGGAATGATCACATCTTGGGTGTGGCCAAGGACACGGTCAAAAGGCCTGGATTTCTGCTTCGTTGTAAGAAATATTTTAATCCTGAACATATTGCCATTATATATAAAGCATATATAAGGCCTCTAATGGAGCACGACTCTTACATATTGGCTGGGGCTCCGGCGACCACCCTTGGTCCATCACCAGTTACATAGATTCTCTTCAGCATAGGCGCAATATGGGGGCTCTTTCACTTTTCCATAGATATTTTCATGGCAATTGTTCTGTTGAGAGTGCTAGCATTATGCCCAATATTCGGGTATTTCCAGTTAATATACGACTAGCTCGGTTGTCACACTCGCATTCTGTTGAATTTACGTTTGGTCGCACGATTAAATATCGAGGAACGTTTATGTCGCGTACTTCACGTCTGTGGAACCGTCAGTCTAGGGATGTGTATCCTGAATTTTATGGCATCCAGACTTTTAAATCAAATGTTCACAAATTCCTACGTTCATATCCTTCTCATCCACCGTTTTGAGCAAATAAAAAGTTATATTTTGTGTTATGAACATTAAAGTGTATCCACTCCCTAAAGAATAAGTTTAGTATAAAAAAAAAAAAAAAAAAAAATCTGCTCCTGATGTTATTCCGGTTATAATCACTATGCATATAACTTCATTGTCAAACCATTTTGCAACACATAAATTCCATCCCTAAAATTCGGTCAGTTTTAAACTGCTGCTACCTAGTTTGTTTGTTGAATTGTTTTTTCAACCAGTCGACAAACATATTTAGATTTTCCAATTAAATACCTAATTTTTGTGTGGTTATCCTAGGCCAGATCTGTTGATTTTATATTTGTTAAATTTTGAATCAATTCCATGTCGTCACGCACCTCTAACTCTTGAAGATATATGCTCACAAATTCCTTCAGGAAATAAATCATTTCTTCATTTGATTATATTGTTTGTGTTTTCAAAATTTACTGGTTTCCGAAGAGCATCTAATATTTCTAAGATATTTCTTTTGACGAATTCTTGAATTTGTGATAAATTTCCAATTTTCATAATAATGTCAAGTACGGGCAATGAATTTATGTCGAAAATATGCAATCCAAAGTTTTAACCGCATCCAAATATTTGTCATACACTTTATTATGCTGCTTCAGATGATTTTTCCCTTAATATTCATATCAGAATTTATTGTATATAGTAGCACTTGTCGCTCAGAAACTATCCTACTGACAATTAAGTGAAATTACTTTAATGAGATTAATGAAATTTTGATTTCAATTAAATTTGAATTTTTTACTGGTAGATCTCTATTGCATTCAAATATAGAAACTATAAATTGCTCTAACAAAGCATATCATTAAAATATTATAAGTGCAATAGGACATATAGAGCTTCATTTGAAAAAAAAATCTTAATATAAGAAATATATTTTTTGGTTTGACAGCATAAGAATTTGTCAGGAAAATTCATACCTTCATATAGGGTGAGTTGCAAGTTTCTAATGTATGTTCTCCTCCATTTCTATGAATTGTATTAGTAGAATTTATTTGCAATTTGCCACATTGTATTAAACAATATGTGATGGCCCCCCATTTTAAATTTGTAACATTATAGTCCAAATTGATCGTATAACATCCTAATCATAATTATACTATTTAAAATTACAATCGGCATCAAATTTTGATGATTAATGTCTTATAAGAGTAACAAGTTTTGTTTATGACATGAATTTAAAATGTACTTTTCTTCCTTCTTCTAAAACTTTACATTAAACTTTTAATATATGCATTATAAATATGAGAAGTACATTATATATTTATGCATTATGTATTACTTGAGATGTAAAACATACGATACGATGGTAAAAAAATAAAATTGATAAGAATATTTATGAGTTTATGATGAGAATTAAATGCAATACTTGTATATGTTAAGCAACCTATTGCATTTAAATTTGGCACGTGTCAAAACGTTGGTTCTGATAAAACTAAAACGGGTAAGGTTTTTCTATATGTATATATAAATAAACTGTCAGCTGTCAATTGCAATCTATTCATGGTTGTTTTAAATGCACTGTGTTCAAATGCAGAAATAACTCAGAAATACACACTAAATATACTCGATAAATTCGTATAACTAACAAATTTGATGAAAATATTATAAAGTTATAACACACTAAATTTTATGCATATATGTATATATCATATGATCAATTATAAGACTAACTAGTCAGCTATAAGCTGGTTGAGATTAAGTATGATTAGATTAGTAACGCATTGCATTACAATGCAAAACTTGATCTAAATATGTCAATAGCATTTGTGCAGAATGCATTTATAAGAAAATAGAACCAACAAAGGTATAGTTTATGTATAAAAGTATCTAAAGTACATATAAATCATTCATCAATCTGATACAATTATTAATTTAAATTATGCGTTTTATTTACCAAACCCTTATCTAGAGGCGGTCAGGTGATATTTCAATTTAAGCTCAGAATATGTCCTTTGGAAAACTGTGTAAAATATACAAGAGTGTTATTTAACGTTACTTTTTCTAAATCTCTTTAATGGTGAATATTTTCATTTCCTCATAATATATTTTGATTTGTATCAGAAAAACATAATCTCTGGAACATCTTTTTTTACGAGAAAATCGTTATAGATGCAGCTTTACTTATACTAAGTAGAAAAAATGCGCTTTATTGTCGCACAACTTATGCATGTATCCAAAGTATATTAAATAAATGTATTAGTTATGTTCGCCTTTTTTTATTGAACACCAAACTTTGTTTAGAAACGAAATATATAAAAATTTTTGTTCAAAATATGACCGTCTGATAATCATGTTCTCTTGATCTAGCAATTTAATGGTGATTTTCGTTTACCCATTTTATTTATCTTTATGGGATTTGTATCACGAAAATTTAACTACTAAAACAAAATATATTGATAATGGGATAAAGATATAGCTTCACTGTCTTAAAAGGAAAAATACTATCAGTTTTGTAACTTATAAAGTTATCAAAGATCCTGAAAACAAATTAGAAAACTATATATTTTTTCGGTAGGCGTCTGTTTCTCCTTTACACCACCCACATCTCAAAGGCGTTCAGGAAATATTTTAATTTTTATTCAAAATGTCATTACTATATATCCTTCTGAAAATCATACATACATACCCTTCTGAAAATCATACATACAGAAATTCGAAACTGTAATACAAAGGTGCTACTTTTTCAATCTGTAATTTTACCAGTTATCTAAAAATAGGATTTATAATCTGAATAGATATCCATCAAAACAATGACTTGTTTAACTGACTACATATTTATATTTTATAATTTATAATATTATTCTAAATTTAAAATTTACATTTTGTAAATTTGCGGCAAGAAAGGTATACCCTTTCTAGTAAAATATTTTTTATTTCGTTAGTTAAAATGCATATAATGTTAATTTCCACAGTTAGGATGAATTCATTTAGAATTTCT
Source organism: Penthetria funebris (assembly GCA_027564355.1). Taxonomy (NCBI): domain Eukaryota; kingdom Metazoa; phylum Arthropoda; class Insecta; order Diptera; family Pleciidae; genus Penthetria; species Penthetria funebris. Next base: position 3,665 of record JANSTX010034577.1, on the reverse strand, counting down.
GAAAAAAAAAAATAAGAACATTTGTCTCCTTTGCCATCGCATCTAATTTCTTATTAAACTTTAATATCCATTTAATTTCATTCAGACATATACCTATCTAATTTAGATGTTTTCATTTTATCATTCAGTAACGGTCTCTGTGCATAAAAATGAAATCCTTACGATATGGAAGACACGTGCCTACACGTGCCACTATACTCTTATCTATATAATACAGTGCTTCAAAAATTCAGCAATTTTTATAATCCCCTTTGGAAATCTCTGCTATCGTTTCTAAAAATGCAGAGGAAAAAAAAATATAAACCAAACATTAAAGTGTTTTACCAATTTGAAACTCAGTGTTATTTAACTAATAAAATGAAAAAAAAAAAAAAAAAAAAAAGAATTGCATAAGAAGCCTCTTCTGATACGAATATAATAATTGTGCTCAAATTTGTCTTCACATTCATAAATTTATTTTAATTTAATTGAAATAATTTGAATCATATGCTATTCTACTTACTAAATGATTATCTGTAATTTAAATGATGTAATCAAATATAGTAATGACATTATTGGGCTAAATGTCTATTATGTTAAGAGATTATTCCAATAATTTAATAATTAGCATATTAAAATCAAGAAATCAACCTACTACATTACTCATAAGTTTAATTAAGTTAATTAAGAATAAAAAATATAATCATGATAATGTGCAGTTTGTGTACATGTAGTATTGTGTAAATGCATTGAATGTTACTAGTATCAGGTAAGCAGGAATATAAGAAGGTGTTAAAAAATGCTACCACTTGTTCTTTATGCTATAGAAAATGGTTTTTTAACCCGGTAGCTGAATAAGCGTCTCATTTAGTTTTCTAGTCTCAATAGCTTTCGTAAAGTTAGAATGTGTTTAAAAAATAATATTTACCACTTGTTTTACCTCAGGGTATATATTTTTTTTTTGTTACCCTAAAACTGAATAACTGCTTCATTTGTAAACATAAGTATTACCGTGACATCAGATAACTATTACTGTAATTCACATAAGCGTTACCTTGAGACTTTATTATACAGTGAGCTATAAAGATATGTTCATACAAATGCATACATGCAAAAGGTAATAACTTTATTTTAGGACGATGAACATTAGAAGGTATTTAAAAATTTACCTGTACCACTTTTTTTTTACCTTATGTTACTGACATATTTTTTTACCCTGAAGCAGAATAGGTGCTTCATTTAAATAGCTTTAGTGTAATTTTTTGCCATAAGTGCCTGCGCAAAAACTTAGTTTTCTTTTAATTTAAGATCAGGCAAGCAGAAACATTAGAATGTGTATAAAAATTATCATTTGTTTTGTTTCAGAGTATAGATAATGCTTTTTACCCTAAAACAGAATAAGTGCTTCATTTGAACAGTTTTTGTAACTTATTGCCGTGACTGCACATAAGCATTACCATAACATAATTATAACCGTAAGACGATATAAAGAGTACGATAGAAACATCAACGCAAAATATAATAATTTTAATTTAACATCAGGCGAGCGGGAACGTATTTTTAATCAGAAACAAATTAACTTTCCCTGTTTTCGTATTTTATTGCCGTCATGCCATATAAGACAAAGGATTTATTAATTTGTATCAGGGTGTCAGAACTACTAATATGTTTAAGATCTTCATTTCTGTTGTCCTCATAAGCTGTTTAGTTTTGGACGTATCACTGTGAATTTCCACTGGTTATGTTAAAATAGGTCAAACTCATATTTAGTAAATTTGTACCTTTCTTTCATAGTAACATAACTTAAGCCATTCTGCTCATTGCAAATCTCAGTTTTTGACGTGACTTCATAGCCAATAATTTTACTGAGGAGTTTCTGAAGAGCACTTAATAAAGTGATGCCACTATAATTTCACGGGTCAGTTTTACTGCTCTCATTAAATAGGTATTGTTACACTAGTTCTCCAATCTGTGTGTATATTTGTACGTTCATGAAATTTATTGAACATTTTTACAATCTCAGTAATTAGATTGTCCTTACCGTATTTCAGACGCTCGTCTGGTATTGATAATATCTAATAAATACCGGTAGATTTTTTTTTCAATGTTTTAATTGCTTGTTCAATCAGATGTTCGTATTATCTTGAACTCTGTTGTGTTTTGTATGTCTCAGATGAAACTCTTCTGTGTTGGTAAACAAAGTTTGCAAATGCCTAACCCATATTTCAGCTGATACTGATGATTTTTGGGTATATTCATTTAGAATTTTCTTTCTATCTCTGAGAATGTTCCAAAATTTCTTTTTTCCACAATTTCAAATCACGTTCCATGTTTTTACTAAAACGGTTTCAGTATTCCCTTCAAATTTGTGTTATTTGGGCAATAATTCTGTTTCTGTTGCCAAAATCTTCACTTTACCTTCGTCAAACCGTTTCGTATGTTGTGTTATACATATTTTCTTTTAAATTGCACCATGCCTCTTTGACGTTATCTTCATCGTTGATGGAATTAGTTTTCTGTATGATCTGAGACTTATTGTTACCGAAAATTATAACCGTCATTTTCTTTGATAAATTTAAAATTTATAGTTAGTACTTAATTATCCACAGTGACTTATATTTAGATCAGCACAATTTTACTCTGTCTCTGATTGACATCGTCTATTAGGATTATAGTTGATAAGATGATCGAATGGATTATTTTATTGTATATGCTAGCTCTTGACTTTAAACAGAATTACTGTAGACTTAAAATAACACACAAAATTTGGTAAAAAAAAAATTAAAAATAATAATAATTGGTATATTTGTGGATCCTGATTAACTGAATTAACTGGTTTAGTGGTACGCAAACAAATGAACATTCTAATGTCTGTTCTATATTTCCGAATAAACCACTACCCTTTCCCAATTAATGTGCTGCAAATAAAAGATTATCATCAGCCAGGAATTTTTGGTTAATATACTAGTTTTCGACATTAAAAAAAAATTAAATAATTGAACATTCTGAGTACCGTATTCGTGAAATATGAATTAGAAATCGGACGTCATTATGACTGATGATAAAAAGCCAAAGTTGCATTTTTTCGAAAATCAAAAAAAAACATAAAAATAATAATCAGGATTGAAAACCTATTCTAGGTTCGTTAATACACTTAATATGACACTTAATATTTCGAATTATATACTTTAATGGGAATAATAGAATGTTGGTGAATTTGAATATGATGTGAAGACTCCCCAAATACTCGGTGTTCACTTTATCTATTACTACGCGATTAATCACAAGTGAGTGTCTCCTAGATGCTTATTAGTTTCATCTTTAAAATATTAGTTTTTAGACCTACTTGTCACCTGTATTTCACATGTCGTTCCAATTTCACCTTAAATGTCTGACTCAGTTTGCGATAGCAAAAAACAGTTAGTCAGCGAAACCAATATTAAATAAATACTAGTGCCCGCACAATTCCTTCAAATTCACCCATTATAGCAAACTTGTGGTCTGTGTTTTGAAATGAACTTTATTGGACTGAAAGTGTTGAAGTGGAAGTGTGTTGCACGATATCATATTCTTGTAATTAAGTGGAGTGTTTCGAAATGTAGGTGAATATAAAACGAATAATATTTACTAATATCGCGAATTACATGATTGGTATGGATTAAGTGTGTAACACTTGAATTATATAT
>JANSTX010034566.1:0-13664 GCA_027564355.1 Penthetria funebris | reverse complement strand
TTTATATAAAATGTTATTGCGATTATGTTTCCTTTGTCGAACCAAAGTGCCTTTTTATTATTGAATAATTGACATTTTAAACACGTTGCTAGATCGCCATGTCTGGTTGCAAGTAATCTATCCAATTCTTTTCATAATGCGTATTTTGCATTAAAAATTAATGTTTTTGGAAAAAAAGAGGAGAAATAAATTACAACAATTATTTTTTCCTACACGAACGCCACAGGAGAAACGGTGAGAAAGACATCCAAGAAAATATACCGACCATGTCCATACTATATAGTATGTAGACAAAGCTACTACTCATCTAAATGTATTTTACGCCATGTACATAATAATATTACTACATAAAACTTCGTTAAATATTTATTTAAGACATTTTTGAAGACTAGTCATAAGCAAAAAGTCGATGATGTGGTGACACCAAACAAAGGTGGTACTAAAGTTATGACCGAGCTCGACTTAAGTAAATGATTTGACTACGAAAAACGTGGTTTTAGCCATTTGTATACGCAGAATGAGAAGGTTCAACATTCAATACCCGATGTAAGTATATAATAATATGCAATATTGCAATGTTATAGTTACTTAAGCATTACAAATGGATTGTTCTCATTTGTCATCACCCTTATTCATTGGGATAACATTTATACTCTCTGATAATGCACATTCAGCATACCCGTCTTCATGAATTCGAAAAGGTCAATAGTACATGGCTAAGTGAGTGTACTAAGTACAAACGTAAAAAAATAGTAATGTATTCATTCTACAGGGTTATAAAATTATTCGTTTATGTTTATACTTTTGTTTATTTTGTAAAATTAAACTCAGTAGAAATATAATTAATTTCATGGTTATGTTTTTCTTCATAAAACTTTAAAAACTTTGTAAGTCATAGCTAATTTTTTTAACCATTTTAACTTTGTGTATTGTACTTTGAATTTTTTTTAAATAATTACATTTTGTGATTATTAAAAAAAATAGACAATTTAAAGAGAATATTTTTATATACAAATATGTTTACAAACAAAATTCATACAAACTATGTAATTGCACCCCTATTTAATTAACATATTTGTACAATAAATATTAAATAAAATAATTATTGTTATTGCAATTTATTCTGAATGAGTGTTGCATTATTGACATGAAAATTTATATTTATTATGTGTACATATTATAACCCACAACATACAGACAGACCACTGAGCAAAACTTCCAAAAGTACATAATGCAAATTTTATTTTGGAAGTGCGGTTATTTTAGTCAATGCAAAACTATAGTTGCTAATTTTGCCTGTATAATCTTTCGTGAGGAAACGATAATAAGGATAAAAAGTTATCATGAATGTATAGAAAAATAAGTGTGAACATTATCGGATTGAAGATAATTAATTAAACAATTAATTAATTAAACAAAATCTGAATTATATGAAGATTCATATAGTCTAAACCACTCAACTACAAACAATAAAACGCAAGCTATAACAGACTACCAGCAACGAATTGTTTATGTCATTTATTTCCGTCAAAACAGCAGATGAAAATCTAGATTATTTTCACAATTTTATAAATGAACAATGAAACCAGCAGTTGAATAGGTCTATGATTCTGGATGTTCAGGGTCCATTTGCGAATAGGCTGACTACACGAGTATTTCAAGTTTTTCGGGTCCAAATCATTGCGAAATAATATCCGCATTACAACATCTAAAATGTGACAAGAAAGACGGCGCTAATGATCAGAATTGCTAAAATTGGATTTGAATAAAATCACATTTGAATTACATCCCATTGGTGAAACGTGTTCATCTTATGATAATACGACCACAAAACAATGCTAATAAACAATGTGCCAAGAAGGGTATTTTGAGTATCTGTAAGAACTGGCATGACGTTACTTTACTGAACACTATACATATTTTTATAGAAATAACAATACATTATAGGATTCGTTTAGTATTGGAACCGAGTATTCGTAAAGAATAGACTGGCAGATCGTGCACATATCATATAAACACGATTGTCAAACAATCGATAGAATAACAAATACCATTATATATGTCGACTTTAACAACAATTATTGAAAGCTATGGAATATGGACCAAATTGATGAACATGATTTGCGGTTTTCATCTCATGACTCGCAGTGCACAATCTTGTATCGTGGAAAGTCTGTTGTTGTATTTTATGTAAGTTTTAGAAAATGATGAATTTTGTCGCCACATTTGTTCCTACTCGCCGTAGATTGGATTATAACCAAGGTGAACAACGTATCACATAGCGCCAGTGACAACAAGCGCAATTGTTCTTGATATCTTGCTTGTACCTAGACTTACCACGCCATCTTCTTTCACTGGCACTAATATTACTCATGATTTATTGAAATTTGTGATGACCGTCAGATTCTATTCAACATGACAGGCATTTGTCGAGGTTCTGGATCAGGAACTTTACATCGGTTTCTGCACCATTATCAATTGTCAAAAAACTTCCCAAAAATTGGATGACATCACTTAATCTTTTTTATCTCATTTAACCGTAGGTCAACAATAATTGTTAACGTGTATATATGATATGTGCTAAAGCTGCCAATACTGAAACTTGCCTGGTACTGGTATTTAACACAGAAATGAATACCTGGTTCTAAAACTGAACTGATACATTTATATATGTTATAATAATGACAAGACAGTTGTTTGTAGTATTAACAAGATTATAAAACACACGAAAGTTACCCCTTTTTCGGCAATTTGATTAAACCCCGTCTTTCCAGACGTCTAGATTATCATCAGAAAACCAAACTTCACTAATAATGGTATCCAATATTGATGCATCCAAGTCTTTTGATGTCTTATTGGATTTTATGCCGCTGTTAAATTCGGTACTTTTTACATCTTGTAAGTATTCAACGCTATTATGATTACATTCTTACACTTAATAATAAAACCAAATCTACTACTGTGATCCGTATAAATAAGTATTTCAGAAACTAAAGGGTTTCACCAGACGATAAAGAGCCTTCTCTTATATCCACAATTTAGTCGATTCCACATCATGCTCGTTTACGTAAGCCATAAGTCGACTTCGTGTTCCCATCCGATTCGGGGTCATTTTTCAACATTTATCGTACAACATAAGAATTTTAGCAATGCCAGATGCAAGCATACAGCTGCCTAGCTTGATGGAGTTGGATATTATTTCTTAAACAGTAATTTTTTATTGGCCTAATGTTTATATTTATTTTTTATATGATTCCATAGAATCAATATTAAAAATTGTTGCGTTGTATTCTATTCTATAACAGTCTAAAATCTAAATGAGTAAAATTTTATTACCCATTAATAAAAATAAATATTTAATTATTCATTATAATTATGTACTGTCAATTATAATTGGATATTCAATAATTTAATATACAGCAAAATCTGGTAATTTTGATACACTTGCAGGTCTTCTCAGCTGAAGCAAGACATGAATATCATCCTCGTTTAATTTACCAGTACACTAAGTAGTGACAGTAAATTTTTACATATCTTGGAAGAAAATCCAATTTGTTTATATCTTGAGTTAAAGCATAAAAAGCTTTAAACCAAGTTATGAATGTTGATGGACACAAGAACTTCAAAAAACAAAATTAATTTAAATTCGAAATACCAAATTTTTGTCCGAGTAGTACAGAAAATTGGATTATTATTAATTATTTGTTTGCTTAAATTAATTTTGGGACAATCGTCCATTTATTTGAATTTGAAAATCTTTATGTTTCAGCAACGTATCAGTCACTTGACGGTACAGAAATGATGATTTCTATTGAATTTGCTGCTCTCAATCTGTGCAAATATATTCAAATAACAGAACATTGCAACAATTTTATAATTCTTGTGTAATTTCCGTCGTTATTTTTGATGATCGTAAGCATTATTTAAATTTTGAACATCAATGCTTCGAAAAACTTCGACATAACGAAAATTATTATATAAATTTAAATTTAAGCAAATTTTCACGCATACAAATTAGAAAATTTTAAAAATCATATTTTAATTCAAAAACATAAACAACATAAACAATATAAAATACCAAAACAAATTTATTGTCTTCATTTTTTTCCTGTACAAAAGTTTAATATAAAAAGGATTTTCGCATATTTTTAAGGAAAACTTTGTCGTCTAACTTTTTCATTTTAACATCATTTATAAATTTTCCTAAAATTATACACATAAGAAAAGAATTTTAGAAATAAATTTGTGAAAAGCAATAATACTCATAAATTCTATATACGACTAGGTATATAGCCTAATATATAAAATTGATATTGCTAAGAGCAATATTTCTTGTTTTATAATGCGTTTTCTGTATGGATACTATTTTTCTACACATAAAATAAATAAAAACATAGTAAAATATCTGGAAACTATGGCTGTAATAAATTTTTCCAAAACGTATATGTAAATAACTGAAGAATTCTGAAAGAACTATAAGAAAGTCTAATTTTATTCTCATCTTCCCTCAGGGTTTCCCGTTTTCGATTGCAATATACATTCAACAAAACAAGATGAATATAAAACATAGTGAGTGGCGAATATTATAAGTCCAGAAAATAACATTATTAAATTTATAAGCGATTCTGAAGAATAATACATTTTTAATTGTTTACAAACTTTTCAAAAAACGTTATTGTATAAATGTCGTAACGTTTCTATGGGCTGGAGCTGATTAATGGACTATTAATGGATTACTAGACTCCATAACGCATTAATGGTCCGAAGTTGAAATAGCTTAAGGTTCGTTTAACTGAAGACCGGCTACAAGACGATTGTGAACCTCATAAAAAGAGAAGTACATATAGTATGCATGTATGCATATTCAAGGATGGACCTTACGAATGCAAACGTCTATTTAACTTTACATTATCAATACAATAATCATATAAGATAGGTAAAGCCTATCTGCAATAATTTACGATATTACATTTGGAAATATTTAAGAATAGATGATTTTTTAAACACCATTCATGTAAGAATTTTAGTTCTTTATGAAATTCATGTGCATCGCATAAATTAGCGTTACACAACATTAGAGAGATCTTAACATATTGAAAATGATTAGCCAAATAAGATTTGATGAACCACCACTGACAAAGCTATGCTGAAATCGTGTTATAAAACAGTTAGACTGCGTCGTCAGTATTTCAAAAATGCATGTAATATCAAATGTAAACGCAAATAACTATAATTGAAATTTGCCGAATGGAAAATATAGGATCAATCATAATTATCCAGCTATACATTTTAATATTTCAATAGAGTGGTGCATAAATCCCCAGCTACCTAGTATCTTGTTGAATTGTTTTTTCAACCAGTCGACAAGCACAACATTACCACCATCATTTTAACCTCGATCACACGTCAATACTGTCATATACCATGATCGAGTTACTGGTGACACCCCGTTGAGGTAAAGATTGGTTGAGTAACCTCGCTGTTAGTCCGTCACTACATTCGTCAGCATGAAATCGAAATAATTTATATTTATTATTTTTTAAAATCAGTATTTTCCTATTGTAAAATGGTAGAATGTGAAATTCGATAATGAGCTTACATATTCAATAGCTTTAACAAGAAAAATATATATATTAGTAGATGAGTTAGGAGGAATATACAAAGCTAATCAAAACACATATTATTTCTATAGTATCAAAGTTAGGCATCACATTTATGACAAGATTTTACAGCAATGGCACCACCATCAGATTTGTGATTATTTGGAATCCTTGAGTTTTTTTTTGAAGAAAAACGAATTCACAAAGCAAGATGTCATTTATTACAATCAAAATTATCTTCGGACACTGAAATTCGTATGAAACAAACTTCAATGTTGAAATATCCGTATCTTGTGTTAAATGGAAATATTGTATGGTTTTAGCAGAAAGATCCAACTTGGCACAAATAAAACATTTGATATTATCTGTTGAAGTTTAGGGATCATCTTAGAAATGTAAATCCATTTCCTTAAATGTGCAGCCGTAATGGAGTAATCATTAATATTACTGTTATTACCCACAATTGTTGCTGTATTTTTAATGTGTGCATTGCTGGAAGGTAGAGTAACTGGTATAAAAAGATGACGTCTTATAAATTGACGTAGGTAAACATTGTTTAATTGATGCAGGTGGAAAATTTGCGGTCAAAGTTTGTTATTATTTTGCATGAAAGGATCAAATCAGTTTTAGAATGAAATACTCGAATGGAACAGGCTGATTTCAAGTCAGCTATATATTGCACAAAGCACATATTAATACATAAAAAATGAATGTTGAACAGTGGATACAATGGCAAACATAACTGCAGATGTTTTTTGTCATTTTGACATTTGATAGTATGAACGTGATATGATATAATCAACAATTCTAGAAAGTTATGGAATACCGCTTACACACTGATGAACATGATCTATAGTCAATTATATTGTGATACACAATATAGAGGAATGGTGATATTTTTTATGTAGATTAGGCTGCAAAACAGGGGTATATATTATAATCAATATTACTTCTCCTCGTCTTGTACTGAATTATAATCAACGTAAACTTTGAACCGCATGGTATCAGATGAGGTGGAGCTGGTCGCCTTGTAGATCTTGACTTCGCTGACGAAATTTTTATGCTATCGTAAACTTAATCAGACATGAGGGTGAAATTGGAAAAAACTTGTGAAGTACAGGTCACAACTCGGTCTAAAGATAAGTGATTCAATGATTAAAGTAATGAAAATTCGTAGTTTTATGACTTTTTCATTTGCGGTCAATGGCGAAGAAATAGATAAATGACATTACCTCTTTCCCGACAGATAAAAATATTTAGCTTTAAGAGATTTTAATCAAATTCGTATATAATCAACACAACAAACTTATACTTTGTAGATCTCAATGAGTTCCATTATTTCGAAGGGATAAAAGGTTTGGAATATTGTTGTAAAAAGTATGTCGGGCTAAAAGAATTTAAAAAATAAATATGTTTCTGTTCAAGATAGTAATTGTTTGTTTTATTTGTACTTGAATTATTAATCTTCTGCACTCGTAATTAGTAATTTTTAATAAAAAATTCATAAGCAAAATTATCGTATTTAAAAGAAGGAACTTCTGTTCTCAAGTAGTAATTAATTCGGATGGTTTTTTAATGGCATACTGAGCAAAACATGCATCTATCATTATATAGTCAGTAATTATCCAAAGAATCATATAATCAGTAAACATACTTTATGTCCATATTCGATGTTTGTTTTAAACAACGATATTTTAGGCGCACACAAATTTGACATTTATTTTGATTAAGTTGGAAGTTGGCAACAGAATTTTAATTTACCATATTAAATTCAGATATTAAATAGTGGTAAAATGTGGGTAGATACCAAATTAAGATCTGCTATTAATTCAACCAACATAAGTAGATATGGACTCGCATTGTCGAAATATTTCAATAACATAAAATAAACGTATACAAATCGCCTGAATGGGGGCTGGTATAAAGTGGATTATGTTAGGCAGTTGGATTCTTATTTCATACATTAATCGCGTCCAGATAAAAATAATAAATTTTAGGATGATATCTATTTAGTGATAAATGAACTAAGCAACCGCAACGTTATTGCAACGTTGGCAATACAATCAAAACAAATATATATAATTAATAAAGCATTTGCCTTATTTGAATAAATAAAATTAAATATACCTTACCTTCATTTAATGCAGAATGTAAGAGGTGTTCAGAAAACGGAACGCTAAACATATCTAGAAGAAAAAAACAATAAAATTAAAAGGCAAATCAATATTTTTATTAGTAAAATAGTCTTAACACTTTGGAATAAAAAAAAAATTATTAGCAAATTTTTGGTTGAAATTGAAGGCGACATGAGTGATACAGTTAATCGGGTCAGCACGGAAATGAGCAATTAAATTTTGATGTACGTGCTTCGAAAAATATATATTCAAAAATCGAAGATATAAATATTTAAAGAACGCTGAGGTAAGGGACAGAATAGACACTCATAGGGAAATACTTGCTGGATGACATCGAACGATTGTCAATACAATAAGCATACACAGATTGTAACCGAGAAAAAAACATTAAGTCGAATTACCAAGAGTCAATTTATAGGTGGTATACATGATGACCCAATACAAGTATGGTTACCAAATGTTATTAGTTTTAGATTGATGACAGTCTAACTGTCAATTACTATATAGAATTTTATCGCTGATACGAACTATAATCCCAAAATTATTAATAAATTTATTTGTATAGTTTTTTGTTCAAGGTAGAATAAATAGTTATAAAAGCAATTAAATTTTATTCTTTTGCAAAAAATAATTATGGTAGGTATATAGTTCCTGGCGAAATGAAATTAACCATATAAAATGTCATCTAATTTCGCATTGGTCAAATAACAAGTTCTACACTATTTCGCCTGTACGGTATATTTGACAAACGAAATAACGAATTGTGGAACATGATTATTTCGTTAACTTATTTCGCTTTCTCTTTATTTCGCTCATTTATATCCAAACGTGAAATAAGAATTGAAGTTGCGAAATGAGAAGATTTTGACAGGATAGTTTCATTATTATTATTATAGTTAATTAATAATAAATATTAATAAATAATAATACAAATATAAATACATTGTTAAATTATGTGGGAACCAATGAGAACAAATCTCTTTTACGGTCAAATTTAATTGTATAAATATAATGTTGACATTGACTGACAAAGTCAAGTAAAACTTTTTTTAATGTTCAACTAAATGTCGTAAATCCAATTATAATAAATTCAAATTCATTAAATTTTCAAAATTAATTAGTTGTGAGATATTATTTACGTAGTTTAATATGCTTTATATTGAACAATATTGATATTAAATTATTGAACGTGTTGCATTATTTATTGAAAATCCAATAATATTTATTATCATTTACATTATAATTGCATGTGCATATTTTACTATTGAATTACACTTCACAAGTATTTCGTTTTTGATAAATTAACTTTTTTTACATTCGAATGGAATAATGTCATTTCAATAACCTATTATGGAATATATCATATATCATATATGTAAGTTGTAGTTAGATCAGCTGTAATTCTGCAAAACGTAAGGGCTAGTTTACTCGTAACTATCATGAGTGTATAGATGATGCATATGATGTCAATCTTAAAACTTGTACAGAAACTAAATCTCTGATTTGACGATCTTCGCTGATGAGTCTATGTATGTATTTGTGGATGCTCTGCTATGTCTAGAATATCATATTAGAGTCAACTGTAACACATCGATAAATTAATGGTAGGTGACGGGTAGAAATATTCTGCTGTATTAGGTAAGGGAATAGTAAAGCTTCTGATAGATAAATAGACCTCCAATGTTTACTGGAAAAGGTAGACTGAGAAGGGTTCATGTAGAAAGGCTCGTTTGGCCATTAACATGCCAACGAAACGATTCATTAGGGAGGTTCTCTAATCGAGGAGAGGTCACCAATGGTGGATCATGGCTCTGGTGACCCCGGGGGAATGGGTGAATTGTCTGGCAGACTGTACCGGAAATCTCGATCACGATAAATGTTTGGAATGGTGTTTGATCGAGACTAAAAATTATGCGTTAATGTCGTGTTTGTCGATTTTTCGACAAACATCTCAAAATAACTCTAACTTGGCAAGTTATGTTTGAAAAAAACCATTTATTTCATTGGATACATTTGTGAAAAAAAAAAAAAAAAAATGCCACCGTTCCCTCGTTAGTTCACATATTGACCTAGTATATAACGTGTTTGTTATAGGGTTTAACAACTTTGGTCAGGTCAAGCTTCTATAGGAATTATGGTGGAAAATGGATTACTTTAACCAGATTGTCATGAATGTGGGAAGGAGAGTGGTAAATTTATGTAATAGGAAAAAAACTAGCCAAACCGCGTTTAAGATATAAAAGAATTTTATAATGATATATAAACCTATAAAACAGAACATGTGTATGTAGATAGGGAAGTTCAATTAGATGCTTAATACAATTTAATTCCGGATTCATATTAATATATAATGGAAATTCCTTTAATTGCCTAATAGTGAACTAAATTCTAATATTTGTCAGTACACCTTAATTGAGTGTCATCAACATTACATGCAAAATTAAAGGTTGTATTATTCAACTTCCCACTTTTTCTTGTTACTTACCCCAAATTCTATCGTCAATTTACTTAAGACATTTTACGTATCCATCATTTTCTTTTCGGTTCAAGTAAACATATTATGTTACATATCGAGGGAGATACGGTAGTATGGTATAAGTACAGTAGGGTAATGTCAACACAAATGGGTACAAGACAATAAATGCTTGCATAATAATCTTCCCTTTTATCAATTGTTTAGAAAAATATACCTAAAAATGTCCATTATATTTACATGATATAATCGTAAATGTAATTTTCTTGTTTATTTGCGAATTTCTATAAATGTTGTTAGTAAAATATAAAGTAACTATATCCTTAACAAATTAGAATGCCCATTTCATTTTATAAATGTTTATCCTTTTTGGTTGGGTTACATTATCTAAATTGCGAAAAGATGCCAAAGAAAAGAAAAGCAGTACGGTATTACTACATAAAATAAATGAAATTGGCATTGGCAAGTATAGTACGAGTATCTTAAATGAATTGTCATGGGCATGGTTATTTCCGATAAAGATTTATTATGTTTAATTTAATGTAAATTGTAAGGCTAGTAGGATTACTTAACACTATGGAATTATAACAATCGTATAGTTTTATCCAATAATCCTTATAGTTGGATACAGAAACTGTATCTATATAATTGATTAACATATATTATTTAAAGATCTTTAATGTTCTATTTAAATAATATATATTAGCAACCAGTGTAGATGAGGGCACCAAATTCGCTAAGAGATCGCTTACCACCTGGTAATAACTGGCGATGTGTTTAATAAATGGATGGCATATTATCGTTCAGATATCTTTGTTAATTAAATAAATAATAAATTAACAAAGAAACTGATTCAAAGCTTTGCTGAACTGTTATAAATTACTGCAGCCATCTCGAAAGATAAACATAAACCATCTGCGACTAGTAACCATTAAAGGTGAATTTTCATACTCGTCTCAAGTTGCGCAAGTTACATCAAAGTTACTAGTCGCAAAGTAAGAATCTTCAAAAGATGGATGATAAATTGTTTGGAGATATGTAATTATAATTTATAGATGCAATCAGTCAAAATATGATACTTTCAAATATGTACTCGTACTTATTTCTGTTATCGTTTATTCAAAGGATATTGGAAAATTTATGATGTTCTAGATAATTCTTAATATATGCATACGAATATACTTTTATGGAAGTAAATAAACAAATGCATAATTTAGTACTTAGCTATATGAAAATGTTGTAAATGCGATTGTAATTTCCTATCATGCGATACATTTATCAATAACATATATAAATATACCACACAGTTGAAAATCGAATATTCAACTTGGTTGTATAAAGTATTTTATCATATCCATCTGTCATATATGTGGGTTTTGAATTAGAATGAACATTTTTTTAAAGGGAAGTATAATTTAAAAACAAATCGTATGGAAGGAAAAGTTTAGTTTCAACAATGCAATGTGTGGACAAGTGTTGAAAATATGCGTTCAATTCATTACCGATTATTTAATATAACGATTAAGATTACGAATGAGGTAACTGCCCAATATGTATAAACATGAGCTGTCAAGAGCTCGAGATGATAAAATTATACTCAACCAACCTTTAACGCCACATGGTGTCAATCGATCACGACGTATATCAGTATTTATGAGATTTCGAAGCTAAAAAGATGTTGCCCGTTGGAAAAACATTTCCAAAATAAACTATTACATTCTAATGCAGAACCGAACAACTAAATTTCACTCTGAATTTTTATTCAAAAATTCCAATTTATAGTTAATTTAGTATTTTTATTTTTGTATATAATAAGTGGCAAATTACCGTAGTACCGTCCCCATGCACTTATACAAGTAACTAACACGACTAGGAAATCATTTGCGCAAATGGTTAAAGGAGCAGATACGGCAAAATTCAAATATACAATTGGGTTCTGATGTTCAAAACTTTAACAAATGTAATAAGAGGTTATAATGAAACACCTAGAAGAACATAATAATATGGATAAAGTAATAATTAGCCAAATAAATAGGCTGGAAAATACAAATACAAAGCGACAAAAAAAGAGTTAATTTTTAAATGAACACTACATTTAAAATAGCTACATTTAATTCAAGTGGACTTTTCCAACACATTCCAGAACGCCAAAGATTCTTGAATACTAATGATCCAATAAAAAATTAAAAATTTAATGTATCAGCAAAATATTGTCCACCAAAGCACAATATGAAAACAGAAGATTACTAAACTCTTCAAACTAACTGGGATATGATTTCATCATTGAGGGTGATTTTAATGCGGGACAGGTTTATCAGTGTGATTTTCATTCTGGTGGTATGCAAATATACTGGCCATCAGATACGAATAATTTGCTGGATACTATTGACTTCTATGTCCCCAAGAGAATATCAGATAGCGAGTGACTAGTATCTGATCACTAACCAGTTGTCATGACGCTGAGTGAACAAATAATAAAAAGAGAAAGTACGCCAAGGCTAACAAACAATAAACTAACTGGGATCTCTTCATTATATTGGGTAATGATGTGCCAATAATGAACAACAACAAGAAGAGAGTGAATTGGAATCGCTAATCTTTAATATACAGTTCGTGGCATATGAGAGTACGGCAAAGGCAGTTAATTTAAAAAAATACACTAAATCATATACGGAATTGGTCAGTGAAAAACGCAAGTCACGCAAGACAGGATATGATTTGATCATTGGCCAGATTATCAAAAAGTTATCCGAGGGGGTGATACATAAACTACTGCATATAAATTGAGGGTGCATTAGAGAGGCAACAGGTATTGCTCAAGTAATTTCCTGGATGTGGTTCAGGCATTTGATAGGGTGTCGCACAGGGGGCTAAAATATAGACCACTGAGGGATCTGCTAAATATCAGGTTCAGAAAGATTTACTGGATTATTAGGAGAAATTCTCAACTAACGGTCCAAAACAAATTGCTTATCTAAGCAAATATTAAAGCAAATTTGAATGCAAAGTAAGTACAGCTGTACTTAGAAGTCGAATGCCAAAATGATACAGACGTTCCAAAACAAAGTACATAGGAGTATGGTTCCTTAGAAATGAGGATCTTCATAGGGATTGCTGAGTTCAGTGAATTTCAAATGAAATTTTCACAACCTTTTTCTGAAGAAGGCATTAGCAAAAATATGAAAATTATATGAAATTTTAATATTTATTGGTGCAAACAGTAAATAATAAAAATAACAAGAGAAACGTATAATTGGTTGCCAATTATTGCAGGCCCTGGAAATTGTTTAACGGATCACAACATTATATATAAATAATCATTTAAAAGAATTGCAAAATAGTTGATATCTCGTACCTAGAATGTTCGCTTAAATTAGTAAATGTTACCATCATATAACTTATTTTAATCAGTAAGGAGTAAAAATTATACATGGGAGGTACGCTAGGAAGTTATCT
>JANSTX010034555.1:0-13665 GCA_027564355.1 Penthetria funebris | reverse complement strand
TATACTAGATTTTTAGACCCTTGAACTTTCTCGAAGCTTTTAGTTCATTCAAGCACCTTATACATTTTTCTAGTTAATGAGTAATAAATATAAAACAGGCCCTGGTACTCGTAACAATACTATATTTATTATTTGAAAAAAAATATTCTCAGTAAAATTTTTTTTTGTTTTTGAATTATTTACTTAATATTCTCTTATACATTTATTAGAAATATATATAGAAATCATAAAATCTAATGCTAACTCAATGACTAATATTGTTTATATTATTGATGCTACCATTCATAATAATAAATTAGATCTAATAAAAATATACGTAAGTAGATTTGATGATAATAAGGAACGAATCCTATTAATATTCATATTGAATATGACAACCAAAATGGAAGCTGGACAACAAGTATACTATAGTATGTACGAGTATATGTACTGATCGAAAATGAGCATAGATACATCTGAAAATAATAATCGTATAAATATCAGCTCCAATATAAATAATTCCATCAGTAGATTATGAATACAATCTTTTGTATATTATACTTGAATACAAATTTGAAATCAAAATAACATTTTTAGACATCTGTATAGGCCAAACTATTAAAGTTCGGTTTATTCCATATGGAAAAACATCCTATTATAAAGGAAGAGAAAATGAATCCCTCCTGTAGGACTGATCGATGATGTCTAACGTGTAAACTTGGAAAATATTTTTTCCAACATTAAACAACAAGCTATATCGCTGAACAGTTGCCAGAAACAATTCATGCCATAAAAGGATTTTCTCGTCCAAACCATTTGTAAAATGAGACGTTTCGTCAGCGACTACACACCAAACGATACTAGATCAGATTTTGGTGGGTAACAAAAGAAAACGTAATCGGACTCAGATCGACTGGACGTCAAAGCGAACAAATTTTGGGCGACGAAACGCAACTCGCATTTCCGTGTTCAAAATCCAAATTATCGATGGCTGTTGACGCTTTCGATACTGCAATGGGTGCAGTGCTCCAACAGCTCTCGCAAAGAGTTTGACAGTCCTTGGTATTTTTTTCACGAAAATTAACAACGACACAAAGGAAGTACAGTGCTTATGATCGTGAACTGTTAGCTGGTGCACAGAATATCGTAGTCGACACACTATCACGGATCGACGAGATCACCATACCAGAAACCACAGGCTACGCAGCTATTGCAAAATGCCAGTTGAAAAATTCGACTTTTACTGACATTTTGTCTGGTACATTGATGAAATCGACGAAGATTCCAATTTTCAATCATTTACTCGATTTTCGAAGAAGTCAAACGATGGCCTACAACCCGAGAACATAACGCATAGCCGCAATCATGTGCGCTGACAATGTTCAATGGGCAAAATCACTTTCATTCATTCAACTAGGTTTGCCTACCGTGCTGAACTCCTGTACGGTCATAACCTGCGACTACCTGCAAAATTCTGGGTAATGCCATTGTCGTCAACAATTGACTACTCACGCAGCGAATATGTCTAACAACTTGGAGGTCATATACAAATGGTTAAACCGTGAGCCACCACGAATTACCGTGATCTCGACATTTGTTCACATGTATTCGAACGAGTAGACGCGGTGAAACCTTACATCTCAATCGACCGATTCAAAGCGGCATCAACCGAATGCAAACGAGTTCAACAACTTCGTCTTCAACATCGATTTCACACACTAACACGCCTGAAGCCAAAACAACATAACGACCACTATACGACACGTAGCGGTAGAAGGCAGACGCATCCAAACCATTGTACAAAGTTGTCACGACTTCAGGTAGCGTCTAAACCGTTCAGGTCATCTGTCACCATCACCTTTACATGAGCACAGGGCACCAGCACAGGAGTGCAAAGTGGCAAGGCACACGAGTAGCGAACAAACGGTTACTAAAACACCGACACCACAAAGTGATGACATTACGAGATGTTATATCGAGTAGACCCGTCGGTCTACTCTGGCAGGGGAGTGTGTCGCGGAACAATCGGTAGAAATCCGGTACGGTATTTTCTAAAACAGTGACAGACAACCTAATATGGACAAAACAATTACAAAAGCTATAAACTATAAAATACTTTTACTTTATAACAAAAATTCAGTACGCACTTAACTTAAAAACAATCAACAATAATTTAATATAAAATTGAGTAAAAAAAAAGTGAAAATCAAAAACAAAAATAAATAAATGAAAAAAAAGTGAAAATCACAAATAAATAAATAAGTAAATCAAAGATAAAAAAAGCGAGACCTCAAACAACAACAACAGTTTCTCACCGGCATCATCATCATCATCCCCAAGGTTAACCTCGATCGATCGATGAACTGATCTGGTACAATCATAATAGTGAGTACAAAATACTTATCAATTAGACGTTACGGTTGAGTAACAAATACACATACGACTAACTATAAAACGGTAACCCTTGAGATCCATCACGTTTCAGTCAATTGCTTTATATTTTCATTGTCAAATGTACTTTTATTTTTTGTCTTATTTATTATTGCGTACAATAATTTTGTTGTAAGACCAGACGGGATTATAGCCCATCCATACATTCTAACGTTTCTGTTCACCTGGTACTAAGTTTGTAATAGAAATTATTTTCCATAGATGATAGATCATTTACATATATACTCTAACACGTTACTGCTCACCTAATTCTATATTGTTTCCCAGGGGTGTGGGGGGGGGGTTCATAAGATGTGATCTAAGTATACACTTATATGGTCTCATGGTAATACTTATGCAATCTCAAGGTAATACTTATATTAAATTATTCAACTGAGTGGTCATGAGTGGTCAATTATGTGCTTAAGGGTAAAACAGAAAACAACATTTTCTATATGTCGAAGTGATAATTTTGAATTTTTAAATGCTGGTCAATACCCTGAACTGCTCGTATATATGGATATTCCTTAGAGTATATAGAATTCTAGCTATAGTATTTTACTAAAACAATTTAGCACTAATAGGTACATATATTGTAATAAATTATTGTCAATCTCTATTCAATAAATAACATTTAATTTAATTAAAATAAATTGATGAAAAAGAGCATTTACCTTTCTTCGCCTACATACCCCCACAGATAGGGTAATTGACCAAGTTTATTAAATATACTTTATATATTTTATTACGCGTATATACCACTGTACATTATAAGGTAAAATAAAATCTGATTTTAGTCCCATAAAGTAAATTAACTGAACACAATTTGTTTTCACAAAATAACAAAAAAAAGAGGAAACGAAAGAAGCAAACCAAAAAAATTGTACCTTTTTCTGCTATATGCTAGGAATATATAAAGTATCTCCTGAAACCCGGAATTCTCTTGTAATTCTCTATAATAAAATTACTTGAATTTATTTCATTATTAGTTTTTTTTTTGTCAAATATATTATAGTATTTATATATACAAGTAGTACTATAAATTGTATACTCGTATATCCAATTTGTAATCGAGGTTAATCAATGATGGAATTGACCGGAAATTCGGGTCGAATTACCATTATAAACCATAATATCAAACTTTTATAAGTAGTTTGTATAGATACATACGAAGATATACATATTTGGTATCTCAATTACATACATCGTTTCTGTATTAGATTATCCTTAGATAAAATATTTATAATTTACAAAATTATTCCTAATTCTATTTTAATATGTACTATGCTTGAAATAATATAAAGTCAAAAACAGGAACATAATATATTGTTTTATGTAAATTATATCAAACTTTGTATCCTAATATGAAGATCTAAAAAATTTTACTTTGTATTGTCTTAAAGATTAATGCTAATTAAATTTATATTTAATGACTAGAAATTAAAGTATGATAGATTTGAAAATTGATAATCTAGATGTAAATCAATAATAGCATACCAAGAGGGTTTATAATAAATAAATGATAATTCAAATATCCTTATTTCATAAACTATAGTAATGCTCACTAAGTCAGTCACAAATGGTCATCTTAAGGAACTAAAGAGCATGATGGAAGCCGTGCAAATAATACATTGTCATTTTGCCTAATGTAAGTGGTGCTATGGGCTAAAATCAATAACAAAAGTGAATTGAACTCCTGATTATAAGTGCTTGCAATAACTCCACGTGGTGGAAAATAGTTTAATAGTAAATATCATTGGTATTTGTATACAATATGAATTATTCATATCGAGTTAAGTATCCCTAGATACAACTCTTAGTCATTTATTCTTACTCCGTATGTAGACTTTATATGGTATTCCATATGATTATATTTGAATAAATCATCTGTAAACAAACTTGTCATCTGTGTTACACAAGTAATTTTAATTTAAATCTTACATCCGTCCCAGTTTATGTCCGCAGACATATATAGTTAATTCAATAATTCATACAAAAATCTTTAACAACACACATATTTTACTGAAGCCTGGAATATATTATTGGGGAAAGTTTGCGATGGGCTTGCATAATTTGAATAAAAACTGAAACTGGAAAAAGGATTATAGCATAAAACCAATTTAAAGTGGGAGTATTGGTTCTGACGATAGGCATATTGGAAAAGGAAACTTAACGAAGCGTGTCAGTCTGACTTCGGAGTCTAGTCTAAGGTGTTACATTTGTGAAATGTAAGTTTAAAATAATTTAGACCTGAACAAGTATAATAAATAGATGATATTGTCAAACTGTAGTTGAATAAAAAGAGCAGTTTTTTGGTATTGTATAACATATTTGTTGAGAAATAAATCTAAAGATTTTATTCTAACAATGTCGAAATCTTCAATCGAGCAGTTAAATCCCATATAAGATATAGATTCCTTTATAAGATGCCATATATATGTTTTATATTACATGTAAAATGGTAATAATTTTGGAATTGAAACATCGCATCTAGGTGAAAAAAAAAAGTTAGATCAGTGGTTTCTAAAATTGTTAAATTTGGATGCATATTTTAAAGTATCTATAAATATATTAAAAAAGTTCATCGTCCGTCCACTTTGTATGTTACCAACTTTATGCAGCTATTGCTATTGAACAGCGATGTGCATCTCAAAATGCCATTGAATGCAGCAAAATTGCTTAAACATTGAACAATGTCCATAAGTTGAAACTTTACATGAAATGCAAGATTTATACTTCCATGAACACTGGTAATCTTATCTATATGTTATATACAAAAATTCAAAATCAAGAATATTATTGTATTTTACGCAATTTTGTACATTCTTTTAAACGCCTCTAGATTAATACCATATTTATTGATCTGCGAAATATATTCGTTCACCGACAGATTGTCACTTTTATCTAACTTCATGGGATTGATATCAGGAAATCATATCCGCAATATGAGATTTTGAACACAATACTAGAAAATTTTCTACACCCTGTAATTAATATTAGTAAATGTGTGAGGTGTGACTAAGCTGTATGTTTCAGTATCATTAAATTAAATTGATTATTTAAACAATTAATCCTCTAAAGAAATATATAAAATTTTCAGAAAATTTTATGAATTCCATTATCATACGTCCGAGGTAGTACTCCTGCAAAATATACGCGATTAAACTTTCTTTAAAAAAGGATTATTATTTTATAACAATCTATAATGTGACGATAATTTATCATTTCCGATTTGAAAAGATTTGCCTTTTTTTTTACCTCTTTTCATATTTACGAATATAAAATGAAATAAGAAATGAGGGTATACTCATTTATTAAAAAAAAAAATAAAATTAAATAAACGGTTGTGAAAAACGGAATTGTTTGCACATTGAATTTACTAGGATATTTTATTATTTCGTATTTATCCACATACCCTGACACAAAACTTTATACATACAATTGTTCATATGCGGTGCATATATCCTAGCATAAATAATTCTATTATACATTTAATTATTTTCGTAATGCAGTAAAATAATTTCCTTGTATACCTACCCATAGTTATATTAGTTTCATATGCAGGTCTAATGCACATTCAAAATAGGTGTAAATGCAATTTCCTTATATAACATTAAATTAGTGGAAATTTCAAAATGGAATTTTTATAATTATATAACTATATGATTATATATAGGTATTCCAAAGAAAATAAAAGTAAATTATTAATATAAACATACGTATTGTACGAGTGTATGCACTTATTCGTATATTAGCATTTATTTCCATAGTGGCATTCAATTGAATGCATACAAAATATCCATTTAAATTAGTGATGCATTGTTAAATGGTATTAAAAAGGCATATACCACATCTTATACTATGAACATAAAATCTAATAATAATAAGAAAAAACATAAAAATTGCAATTAACGACGACAATGCGATCTTCAGCTAGACAAAGAGGTTGGTAAACGTGCATATGGTCTAAGCGAACTTTTTTTAGAAAACATTACCATCTGGGCAGGGTTGTAAATTTGGACAACATGAGGGAAATTTTTCATCTATCAAACAAACTAACCTACATTACTTTACAACTGAATGTCCAGTATAATTCAATTTAAGGAAGAGATTTATCAAATGGAAAGATGTACTGAGTCCTTCGCAAGCTTCTGAATATGGCCGAAAATCAAATTGCCGGAATTTTCTAAAAAATCACAATTTCAAATGAAAATTTGTGGAGACTGTCAAATTGGTGACCATGAAGAGTGGATTGTCAACGCGCGATATTGTAATCTTCAGAATAATAGAAGACTCGGTCGTTTAAACATTACATATAGCAATGACTTTTATTTAGGGGTCTAGTACCATGTGTAAGGAATTTAGTGATGTAAAAGTGCTGGCCACAAGCATTTATAAATACATTTTAATGTCCTCAAAAATCTTTAGTGTCATGAAGTTATTTAAGTAGGGGCACCTATATGAGAAAACAAAAATATATCCTCTGATTTCGCAAATAAATCTTAATTCCCATAATATTAAACTATCGGGTCATAAATAATTTCGAACAAAAATTTGCCGCTATGATCGAATATATTATTATTATATTTTTGCTATTCTGGCTTAAAGTCATTAGTCCAATTCATAGGAACTTGAGACACCAAAGTTATTTTCAGTTTGAGTATTCTATACAACATTCTCATTTTCACAGAATCATGTAGATAAATTGTAGAGATATGGTTTTGTATGTCACCAAATGGAGTTCCTTTGCCAATTTTCAGCTACCATCCAAGTGACCTATTCTGTTGTTCTTTCACAATTTCACAATCTTATACGTAAATTGAATTAAATATGATTTTCTTTATGATTATGTCAACTTCATACATGTGATACTTGTCTATTTAAACATTAAACTTATTTTTTTTTCTTATATATAAGACATTCCTCAAGACAACATCATGTACAAATTCTATAGTCATATTATAAGGAACATTACAAAGTAATCAAATATTCAAAACGTTTAAAATGACATTTTCATATGTATACTCGTATACGCGAGTATAAAACAACAGGTGCTTTATTTCTTAACTTTGACATATACAATATTATATCCTTTATATAATAATATGATCTAATAACATTTGGTGCCTCCGTTGTATACGAATATCTATATACAATATATAGGGTTGGTTTGGAATATGGCTTTTGACCTTTTTTGATACGATTTTAATGAGTTTTTAATGTTCGCTCAAATGAAGATTTTGGTATTTTTGTACATGTGAAAATTTACGTTACATCTTTCTTTGGAATATATTATCTATACATGAGGTGTTATTGGACTTTCTTCAATTTTCCTTTAGTACAGAGTTACATAGAGAATATATAAATTATGATTGAGACAATATTCTACAAATTATAATGTCTTCTTTTTATTAGAAATATGCATTCCAATCAATATCACATTTTATAATCGATTCCATGTGTGTTGAACTCAATAAAATTTAATTAAGTTTTTATTTTCCATCAGAAAATTTAAAAATCTTTTAAGAATGCACAAAACCGTCATACATATTGTGATATGTCACAATATATAATTTGATTTGGTCCGTCCAAACACACCCACAACATTTAGAGTTTTCTATATAAATAATAGTGAAAGAACAATTGTAATTACTAATTTGCCGTATAATATACTAATTGTCGTGTCGTGATATCTAATAAAAATTTTACACAATTTCGTTTTGAAAAAAAATTGGAATAGACAGGAATGACTAGAAGGTTTATATGCAATCAATTTTATAAGGAGGTCCAAATTAATTGTTCACATCTTTAAAAGGTGTTATATTTTGGTTTTTACTGAATTAATAACCTATATAATGCGTCAATACGACAACATAAAAAAGGCATGCTTTATTTGTTTATTTACCCGCCAATATATCGTTTTTAATTGAACTTTCCATTATTGTCAATTGCCTTACGATTTAATTTTTTTTAATAATATTTTGGTGGTAAATGGATTATGGTCGACAAACATCCAGACATTGATCAACTTATATTCACCTACTCATGGTCACCGGAAACAAGATACTGTGATCGTGGAAAAAAAAATAATTTTTATATATTGCTTGTATATAATTGGTGAACAACATCGAATCAATAAACTAATTCTAATTACTTTAGACTTTACGTGCCACTCAACCAAATTCCTCAATTGGTAGACCAACCACATATTTCACAGCTGTTCGTGAACTTAATATCGTCGCCCTATGCACCCTTGAGGCATAAAGGTGTAAATTTGAAAATGATGTTGAACCTGAACATACTATAAATATTTGATGCTGCTTCTTTTTGACTTTTAAAATAAATTTAAAATATAGAATCAAATTTTCTGTTATGTTTTTAATTAAAAATGAAAACTCATTTGATTGTGTGAAGTACGAAATTATGAAATCACATAAACTATATATGGATGTATATAAAAAAGTGTATTTACATTAAAAGAAATAGTTTTGAAAGCATGAAAATTTTATTTACCTTTGTAAAATGTAAAAAACAATTCAATATTTTGATTGCAAACATCAAATTTCTGCAATTATTTAAAATGTTAATTGCATATAGACTTAGTATGCATAAGAATATAAATATAATTTGAATAAATTAAAATTGAGTGTTTTTCCTTGGAATATTTAATTGAAATTTACCTGGTAGCTGTTATCCAACGTAGTTCAACGTCCTGTTCAGAAAATTTCATGTTATATTACTTACAACAAACTAGATATTCCTTACCATAATAGTCATGGTTTTAAATCTTCTATAGTTGGAAGTAGACGTCAGTTGCAACATTCATGCTCAACTTATAAATTGAAAAGCATATCGAGATTATTGTTATTAGAGATTAGTCCTATAGTGTAAATAACTTCTGCATTGGAAAGCTTGAGATAAAAATCAATGTAATTGTTGTCTGATCTGAAGTAATCGTTAGACTAAAATAGATAAATCAACGGCTGTGATAGAAACAAGAATAGTGAGATAATCACTTTCTTGTGATTGATCATATATTATAATAATAAATCATAGAGCAACCAAGACGATAATATAATGATTGACGAATTTTCAGTATATATTTGGCAAGAATAGATGTTATAAAAAATGATGAATCATGTATTAGTCATTCGCGACTAAGTAATATATATGGAAGTCGATATGTAATCTGTAATTACATATTTTCAAGCAAATATGTTTAGTCATAAATTGTCGACCTATAAACAGTTATTGCCATATTATATGATCCAGTTTACGGTAAAACCACTTGGAGATAACTCTTAGATAAGTAACGATTATATTATTCTATCAGCTTATCCTAATAGCTATAGCTATAAATTGAGATTTTCAAATGAAAAATATGAATTACCAATAACACAATCATTATATATATGAAATATAGGTATTAGCACCATATTTGGCGACTTGTTGAATAAACATATTTCACAAACAAACTGAATTGGAAACTGCGAATTAAAATCGTTATGCTGCGCGCCCCCAACCAATTTCAACTACATTTACAACACATTTTGGAACGAACCTTCTAACAGGTTCAATTCAACTGATTTTCATTAATATTTAAATGTTTGTTCTTTTCTCGGTCAACAACTTATTTATGGTATTTTAAAATGTTAAAGAGCCATATTATACTCTAATACAAAACAAAATCATACACTAGAAAATGCAGCTTTTTCTCGACTAAAGAAGTCAACAGATTTATTTTTATTTATTATATAGAATTCTATATATGGAACATATGCATTATGTTTGAAGTTGCATAACATTGAGAAAGTTTAATATTCGTCTTGATCTGTCGACCATGAAATCAAACTTTAAATCAAATGCGGTGAGAAGTAAAATGTTATGTCACTTTATACCAGACTTTATATAACAAATCAACTATTATACATTCTTTGTAGAATAAAAATTATTCACAAAAGAAGGATGAAATTCAATTGCACTATATATATAGTAGGAGAATTGTGAATTTTACATAATTTTCTGGTTTCTTGAATAAAATATTTGGCAAATTAATATTTAATTAACAAGTAGCAACTAACAAAAGAGTAGCATATAGCTACATTAATGTACGGTGTCTATGCAATGCGAAATGAGGCAAATGTTCACGCTGTTTCCAAAATTGATCTGAAGCTAACCCATCAAAATTACGGATCCTTAGTCATTAACTAAATTTTTAATTCAAATATTATCTTATAAATCATATCTTATTGGAAATCTAATATAACTTGTTCATTAATACACGGTTTTCGATCTATAGGAGATCAACTGCAGACATTATATGACTTATTTTGCTGATATCTGAAATACAAATTTGCAAATGTTTGTGACATAAAAAGGTACTGGACTACTTTTTGTACTTAACGTCAAACATAATCCACAGTCATCATTCCCATGTTATATTACTTGCAATAATTGACGATTCTAATTGGACAATGATTTAAAGTTAATTTCTGATTTGAGACTAAATCTTGCAGTTCAATTTAAATACACAATTATGTAATTACATAAACGGGTTGCTCCTGATTAATCTACAAATTTTCGGGTATTCTCTCTAAATACATGAATGAAAGCAGATTCTCGTGGAAATTAATTTAATTAAAAAAAATTATAATTACATTTTAGTTTCAGTAGAAAATTGAATCGATGCATTGAGATTCTAAATTAGAAAGATTTCGAGCGATTATTGGCGAGTGTTGCAAGATCTGTAAAAAATTGAATCCGAAGTACCAGTATATTTATTCATCATTATTATACCATATCATCTGTGTTTATGATTAGAAGTAGACCTTCCGTAATTTTTAAAAATTTTGATATTGTAAAATTTAACACTTGTGATTAAATATGTCCACACTATTACAAATAGGATAAATTGAAATATACCTTTTTGCATTTTAATTATTTTTGAAACAATAGAATCTATTTCACAGAACATACCTTCATTCATATATACCTAATTTACAATTAATTCAGCACCATATTCATATATAATGTAATATATTCAAGGGGTACACAATGTAAATTGTAACAAAAATTACATCACGTATAAATTCTATGCTCAAATATAAAGTTTTCCAAAAGTTTACATTCAAAATATTTTTAGTAGATTTTTCAATGAAATTTATATATTTAAGCTCATAAACTCGTATTTTACTATTTCGAATATAATTTGAAGTTATTTTCAATGATGAGAAAGTGAAGAGATTCTAGCGAAAGCACGTTCTACGTTTAGTATGTGGTTATTTAAAAGGATAGAATTGTTGTCAGTTCAGTACAGGATGAAATTGTTAAATTGAACAAACCATAAATGTATGTTACTACAAACAATTTGGGAAATTCTCTTTCTTTCTTTTATAACCAATGTGTTTCCAAAAGTATTTTAGAGTTGTATAAATTTTAGTTGGTGGTAAATGTATAGTACTTTGAGTTTCAGCATTATTTTGTTCAATGAAAAGTTTTCTTTATATACATTTTTCGAAAACTAACCATACAGATGTTTAAATTGTGGAAAAAACTGAGAATTTGTAATGAAAGGATCATCCAGTATAATGTTGTAGATAGTCTATGTGTGGACAACGGTATCCATTATAAATACAGAGTTCAATGCTAACATGAGGACGTTGGTGACTATATTATTATTTTAAAACAAAAATCTTAGTCAACCGAATTTGATCGATAGAAAATAATTAATGAAGTGTAAACCTAGGGTAATAAAACAAAACTGATTCACAAAACTACTTGAAATGTGAAAAACATGACTTATAGTAATATAAGATGCGATCAAGACGATTCGCAAACATCCTCAAAAAGATTGAATAAAAGATGGGCGCGTTCGCTGTTCAAAAAGAATATAATTTTTAAATGAACACAGTCAGAAGATTGAATTAAAAGTTTATTCAGGTTCAATTATCTATCTAA
Source organism: Penthetria funebris (assembly GCA_027564355.1). Lineage (NCBI taxonomy): Eukaryota > Metazoa > Arthropoda > Insecta > Diptera > Pleciidae > Penthetria > Penthetria funebris. The sequence goes on along the minus strand of JANSTX010034555.1, from coordinate 1,299 downwards.
ATATTTGAAGTAAGATTTGAAATAAGTTTAATAAAATAATATTCATTAAAAACACAATAACAAGCCATGGATAACTGATCCAAAAAAATGTCTTACGGGCTTAATACCCACAGTCTTTTAATTTAATAATTTTTATCATATGAGCCTATCAAAGATTGAATGAATTCTAAAATTGCGGGACAAATTCAGTAACGGAAATGAAATGAGTTTTGATATGGTGGACAGGAAATGCAATGGAATTTTCTAAGAAATACTAAGAAATAATCAAGTCATTTGAAAAACAGATGTTATGTTTTCAAAATGTATATGCAAATAATGATGAATCTCATGTATGGCAATTGGCAATACACATAAGTAAATAATTTAAAAAAAAAAAAAAAAAATATTAAACTAAAGAATCGATAAACTCCATGTATTGTTCATTAAATTCATGCAAGAACTACCTAAAATCACTATTTTAAACTGAAAAAATCCTAAAATAGATTTAAAGGAATATGTAGATCGACTAGAGGATGAATATTTTGAAATATTAGGAAAATATTTTGCTACATTTCAAATAACTCGATTGTCCCACATTGTTTTTGATTTTTATTAAATTTGTGATCGAAATTTAATCAAACGATTCTGTAAATCTTATTTGGTATTTGATCTACGATATGATAAATCCAGTATTTGTCATCACGGTGAAGTTTTCTCCTGAACTGATTTTTAGTTTAATGATAAGAAAATCGCACTTTGTTGTTACCGCATAGAGGTAAAATTTGTTTTAGTAACCTTGATGATATTCGGGCACTAAACAATTAATTAATTATTGGCTAGAATAAAATGAAATTTTAACTGAGTACAACATTTATGTAATTAGTTTAATTAATAGTTTATAATTACAATAATTTCGAAAAATAATTATATTGTAAATACATATACTATATAGGATTTGGTATATAAGTGGATTTTGTCATCAATTAACTCCAATATACAAATGAACATATTTATGTTCACACATTTCTTATGCTATTAGACAAATAAATAAATATATTATTTATTACTTTAATTAAGTGAGTTGTTACATATAAAATATAGAAAGTAAATTCTAAGAGCATTAAGTTGTTTCCGTACTTCAATAAATCATCCAAAAAAACTTGTACTTATTTGAAAAAGCCACTTGAATTACTGCATACCTACCCTTTCAACATTTTCTTCTCTGTTTATTTTATTTTACTTACTTGGTTGGAGATATATTAATGGGGTTTGTTAAGGGAAACTTTTCATGAACGCGTATTTTGAAAATTGCAATGTAAT
>JANSTX010034544.1:0-13666 GCA_027564355.1 Penthetria funebris | reverse complement strand
TTCTGAGCCTAAGTTCGAAGATGAGGAAAATTGGAGTACTCCTTCAAGTACCTCCCATATAAACTTTTTACTCTTTTAAGGCGCTGGGAACAAACTTTTTACTTCTTTTTTTATTTTATTTTTTAGATTAAAATTGTTTGTATAATACAAACAAACTTAAAACTTTGCATATATAACTGATATTATAATTGAAAGAATGTGTGGGAGTATAAGCTTTATCGGATTACTCCTTGAAGTACAATTGATTTTGCTCACTGGTATTCATTCCAAATTTCACAACAATTGCTGTGATAAATACAATGATCTATATATATATATACTTTTTGTGAATGAGTGCCATTTAAAATGTTCATAATTGAGAACTACTTTATTCAGTTGAAAATAACAACCACTAAGTATATAGTGACCGACATTAATGACCCCACATTAAAATCCTGTTCAGTTTAATATTACAATCATCATCATCTATAGCTTTACTTCATTACGCGGGAAAATAGGACGTTAGCGAACAACTGGCATTTTTCACAATCTCTGGCTAGCATCTTTAATTCACTCCATCCTATTCCACGGATACCAGCCTCCTTAATGACATTTTATTGCCATGTTGTTTTTGAACGATCGGGTATACTAATACCCTGTCAAGTTTCCAGGCAAGCGCGAAATTTTCAACGATCGGTCGCCTCAGTGTATGACCGATCCACATTTCCACTTTCTTCACGTGAAAAATTTTGTTCATCGCGTTCAGATCTAACAGTTTTCACCAAATTCTCATTTGATATTGTGAGCTGTATTTCATAAATCGTTTCAATTTCACTCTAATGTCCGACTGAGTTTGCGAAAGCAAGCGAACGTCATCAGCAAAGTGAAGATTTTCTAGTCGACCGATTTAGACCTCATATGATACCATACGATTCAGAGTTTACTTTGGTCATAACCCAATCCAAGACGAGTTGAACCTATTGTATTGACAGTATACATTCGGTCAACCGGACTCTGAGCATCCTTAACTTTGGACATATTCAGTAGTTCACAAAAGTACTAAGTTCGCCTTTACGTTTGCTGAGTCTAAGATCAGCAATCCTTCCCTAGATTGAATTGGACGTACAGTTCAAAGATGATAAGTCTCCTTCATGTTGTTTGAATTTGTAATATGAATATCCCGCATTGCACTTTCACCAACATCCTTGTCTAGTTGCCTATATTGTGTCTGCAGATTCTGTTGATTAGTCGCATTGCTATTGCTAATCGCACCATTGATGTTTCTGCTCCTAATCATTACATTCCATGTATCATCAGTAATCAATGAAAATCACTGACTTGTTTAGATGAAAGACAGAAGATAGTTTTAATAAAATTAAAACATTTTATAAATAAATTCATGAACATTTAGTACACATTAAAAGGGGAAATTTTCCTGTAAAATTGTAAACAATTAGTAACAATCTACAATAGGGAGGATCCGCTACATTTTGATATTTGAAATCATATACTGTTTAATTTTCAGCAAGTTGACATTGAATTTGGAGAAAATATTACGTAATCTTCTTTCGTGATTCGTCAAACCAAATTGCTAATGTTTTCAATTATCCAAAATGCCGCTTCAATGATCTTTAACCAAATTCATATCTTGGACCCTTTATTATTGTGTTGATCCTTGGTCTTTGATCAGATATATCGGCTATATTAATTGTGTCTAGACTATTATTTAAATTACAAATCATTCGCAATTATACTTATTTACTTTCAGACTATCGCTGATGTGTCTGATATTTACATCACTGATTTCTTTCATTAAACATATAATTAATACATTTGTATAAGTTAAATCATGTGAAAAGATTTTTGTTTGAGGGTATTCTTTAATCATCGTCTAAGAATTTCATTATAAATCATTAAAATATAAAATTTATTTAATTAATTTTATGCGTACTCTCTTCACATTTAATTTACATCAATGTTTTAAATTACTGTGTGTATGCAATTAAATGCACTTTCTTACATATGTGTACATGTAAATAACGCATTTCTATATGGAAGAGGGTATGAAAAATTGTAAAATGAAAATTTCCTTTCTGTTGTTTAACATATTTTTGCTTAATTACATTTATTTCAATAATTACTTTCAATATATGATGATAATTAAAAACAATATCAATTGTTATGTTACTTTTTAAATTTACACTTTTTCTTAGAAACATTTTATTGTCTTTAATATTTATGTATGAACACTTAATTGTATACATCATTAAAAATGCGTGAATGTTATAAATTTTATATTAAATACTCATATATTGCATTATTTCCATTTAATTGTTTAATTGTTTAATTGCATGTTGCATATTATCTAAAAATTATTATAGAGATAGTCGATCCAATTTTGATAATAATTTTCAAAGTTGGAGGCATGATATATTCAATCCAATAGATGATCTTTTCTGGCCTTATAATCATCATTTTAATCATGCTTCTAGGAGAACAGATGGCGATGAAGAAATTTTTACGCAAGGTCCAGAACGAGATCGAGAACCATTAGGTAAGTAGTGTATATATAAAAAAAAAAATATTTTCATTATGTGTGGAAATGATCAAATATTTTTTGCAAATAGATTGCTATCAAATTAAACTCAGTTGCGTAGTGTCACCAATTTATGCAATTATATCAATTACATCAACTGTAGTTACACACGAAACGTCAAGCGAATTCTTCCCTAAAAGGGTTCAATTTGATACGTGGCATTTTAGTACTATGCTTGAATTGACGAAGTTCGAAGTTTTAGTATGGGAATTTTATAGGTACACACTTAATACAGCTCTTGGTCTATTCAATGGAATGAAAGCCAAAAGAGGTCATCTACGGGTTGTCCATTCTGTTTTCTGGAAAAAAATTAATCATAGTTTTAAAATTGAGCATATGCCTTTTGAATTAGCATTTATTTACGAGAAAGATGCATTTTGTAGTGAATTATTTATGATATTAAAAAATCAGATATTTTTATTTTTATGAACGACTCTATGCCTTGATTGGCTTTTATAATATAATAATTGGAAATATACTAACCAAAATCGTAAATTTTTTGCCAATATGTACACCAACACAATCTTGTATTCAAGCAAAAAATAATCAGTTTAACAATTTGATCATATCCTGACAAGTAATAAAATTGAGTATATAGCAATCAGCAAGACGTTGTAGAACTTGTGGAGACTGGCCTTCTGGTCGCGATGAACAAAATTGTTACAGAAACTCTGAATTAGAAGACACGGTCATCTAAAAACAACGTGACGAAGAACCGTTAATAAAAAAAATAGTACCAGGAAAGTGGATGAAGTAAAGTAAAGGTGCAATCGTAAACTATGTTGGTTGTTCGTTGCCCCCCTATGCCCTCGAGTGGAGTAATGCTCAAAATGATGGATAATTAAGAGAATTTGTTGTAAAATTAATCCGGAAGTAATACCGCAGGTGTTTATAGGAAATATATTCATGTACCTCATTTATTCAATAATAAATGTACGAGTAATGTCACGTCCCAACTTCTTCACTTATAATGGTACATTATCAGTCATTTCCTATTTAGTGTAGATATGAAGTTGACAATATAGTTCATGTACTAGTTTAATCACTTATTACGATAACAAAAATAAAAAAAAACTTTATTGTAAATATTCAATAACTATAAAAACTAATGAAATAACATTTATTTCAGAGGTTGATACGATTAGTGGCACAATTGGAAATCCCGATGATACTCATGTGGAAATTGAAACACATAATAGACCAAATCCATTTGGTGGTAATTCAGACCTAGATGGATTATTTTTCCATCAATCATTTGATCCATTCTTTGGCGGTGTTGGTGGCCATCCATTCTTTAATAGTTTTGGATTTGGAAGTTTTGCACCACAACGTCAACCGACTCCATGGTGGAAGGGGTAAGTTTCACTTTATTTTTATATACCATAATTTCTTGTCTAAAGTATGAATCTGAATTACTCTTAATCACTCATGGATTTCAAAATTAAGATAATATATTGTGTTTAATGGGTTAGTACTTTGAGGATACTGTCTAGGTCATCAAATTTTCGATATATATATAATTGTAAACATAAAAGAAAAATAAAATGCAATTCATCTCTATATAATACTCTAATTATTTACAAGGTTCTTAAAAAATAAACATTAAATTATCTGCATTTTAGGTCATATATAATATTGAAGTATAAGACCGCGTTAAAATTTAAGTTATTCTTCCAAAAAGAACTCAAACGCGACAAAGTATCGGCCTTCTCCTCTAATACAAACACATATGTTCACATTAAAATTTTATATAATTTATTCTTCTGTTGTATATTTGTTAATTGCAATTACTATATAATTAATCATCAATTAATTATTTTATTGTTACATGAATATCTCGCATGCCAATGTAAATTTCGCATTGTTTCTGTAGTTTGTATTTTACATTTTTTTTCGTTTCAAATTTTGCAACAAAATTTTGTTCCATTCTATATTGTTCAAAAATGATCATTACATTAGACTATAGAGCAAATAATTTATTTTAAAATAATATGAAAAATTATAATTGAATAGATTATATGCATCATCTTCTGCATTTACTTATATTAGGTAATGTGAAATGGTAACCATAATATATATTTTTACACAATGCATCACAATCAATTCTTTCGAATGCCCGTTTAAGGACGACAAATAAAATGGTATCTACCATTCCATCAACTGACTGTAAAATGAAACCTACTGCGAGATCGATCACATACGGAAATATGTTTGGGGATTAAAGGTTATTTAATGTATTGTTTTGCATCAGAATAGTACGTTATTGGATCATTCATGCAAAAAAAAAGAAGTTTTTAAAACATAGTATCAGGCTATAGGAGCGCTATTAGGAATTTAAAAGGAATTCATCACTTGTTTTGCTTCAGGGTATAGAATATATTTTTTTTTATTCTAAAGTTGAAATAATTCCTCATTTGAGTAGTTTGCATATAACTTCATACTTTTAATATCCCATACATGATATGAGAACCTATTCAAAAGAGAAATTTGAATTTAGTATCAGGCGTGCAGGATCATGAGAAGCAGAATAACTGCTTTAAAGAATAGTCATAGTTTATTCTTTTGGTTTGTGGATATATTATTATATTTTGCCTTAAAGTACTACGTCCACATCAATGCAAAAAATAATCTTTTTTAAATTTAGTAACCACTTGTTTGGTTTCAGGGTATAGAAAATGTTAGTTCCATATTGCCTCATTTAAATTGTAACTTTAACTGAGAGGTCACATTAGTTTTTCCATGAGAACATATACTGTTTATTGTGATGCTACATAAGTATTACCATTAGATTACAATTATATTTCACTTGCAAGCAAAACAATTTTTTTTTAAATTAAGTATCAGGCAAGCATGAATGTTAAAAACTGGTATTTGAAAATTTCATTTGCTTGTTCTTCTTCAGGATATAGATCATATCTTTTACTCTGAAGCAGGAATAAGTGCATCATTTGAATGGTTTTTGCAACTTGTTACCGTTAGATCACATAGATCCTATAAGTTTTTGAGACTACCTAAGTATTACCGTGAATGTACATACAGTTGTATGTTATGCAAAAAATTAGTTTTTTTTTAATTTTTAAAACATGCAGCAACGTTAGGTAATATTTGAAATTCAAGTTTACCACTTGTTTTGCTCCAGGGTTTAGATAAATAATGTTTTCACCCTGAAGCATAATAAATGGCTCATTTGAATAGTTCTGGTGAGGCCACATAAGTTTTATCATAAGATCACATACATTTTACTATGGGACTACATAAGTTTTGTCATAAGATCACATAACTGTTATCTGTTACGGTGACGAATGGAGTCCCCAGCAATGACATGCGATCTAGAATTTATCGATTGATTGAAAAACATCTTACCCAAAGAAAATAGTAAATTTTTGTATCACCCCTTATGATCGCTCCTTTAACCTCTAATTTTTTTAAACGCTTGTAATACTTATTCAGTCAAAATTGAGTTTCAGTGACCACAATTAATACTTTTACTTAGTACCTAATAGTATACCTATAAGTTGATAATTTTATACTCATAAAGAATAGCCGGATTTGAATAATTTTGTGTATACCATATATTTCCAATCATTCTGTAGTTGTAATTATATGTTAATTAAGTTATTAATTTTTAATCAAATGACAGAGGGGAATATCATAAAATGCATATTTATTTTTAAAGTTCACTTCCAAATATCATCTTCAATTTCTATTTGATCATTGATTATAATTAAGTAATAAATCGTCATGGTCAGCTTCCGTATAAAACTTATATTTTATATCTATTTAGTATTTTTAAGTTTTTTGGCATTGAATGTTTTGACGCAAAATAGAAAAGTACAGTGTTCCATGGGTCAAAGAGACGCAAATATTATGATATTCAACATTATGCTTACATACTTAAGATATTAGAGAATTTATCACTGTAAGCTTGTGTGCTAGTATACTGCTACTCTATATCCTACTTACTAGTACTGACTTATCAATATATGTTGTTTGGTCTTATTTTAAAACTAAATTGTAGAACATAAGCTAAATTTAATGATTATGAGTTCGATAAGTATATAGTGCTAATATTAGCATTAAATCAACTTGCATGAGGGAGGATCCATCATTTTTCGTTATTCCTTTGACGCTGATTTAGTCCTAAATTTCTAAAAGTGTATTCTGTGACTGAACATAAAATAATCAATAAAAAATTTTATAATTATTTATATGTAGTATATTTTCGAATCTTTCTTAAATTTAAATTAATTAAATTCAGTCGGTCATTCATTCCTTTTATTCGATAGTTCAATGTAATTAATATATCGACTTATAACATTCAAAATAGAACAAAATTATAATAAAAACTGTGTGGAAAATCAGCAAAAAAAAAAAAAAAAAATCAAACTATTTTCAGTTTTTATGGGTTTTGTTGCAAAAAAATAAGCGATTAACACTTTTTGTTAAATGTTACTTGTAGACATTTTGTTTAAAAACTGGTATTATAATGTTTTAAGTAATGTCAGTAAAGTTTTATTATATAACTGCAAGACGTTTTCACGGTAAATTTTTTTTTTATGAAGTAATTTTCTTTGGTAACTAATACATCAAGTATTTACTTTTTAAAGTTGAATAACCTTTGTTCTTTAAATAAATCTTAATATTCATACATTCGAGTACAAAGAATTGAATTCGTTGCAACCGGTTGCAATTGGTTGTATGCTATTATACTATAATGAGTAGTGCATTTAATAATTAAACTAACTTGTTCAGTTGTCGATAATTATTGATAATGTACACATTAATGGCAACAATTAAATTGTTCTCAATACGAACTGTTTCTTATGATATATTTCATAGCATATTACAGTAGGTTATTATACACATGTCATTAGCATCAAAATATGTTAAATATAATAGCTAACAAAACAATATTGTAAAATTAAACAATTGCTTATTACTATTAGTCAATAATATATTCGAACAATTTTCAATAAACTCATACGAGTATAGTGGTTTATAATTCATATTAGAGTTTTCTCAATTGATCATTTTTAAAAATTTGAGATTTAATCATTTTTCATTTTTTGCTAAATAAACCACATCCTAAATCTGTTAAACCACATCCTAAATCTGTGGACAATGATTTTTTGTTATATGAACGATATCCTGAGATTTTCGACAATTAATAATAGAGTCTCATATATAATATCCACTTAGGAGTCTGTTCATTTAATTTTATTAGGACGATTCTTTGAGTATGTAACAGATATAAAAATTACGTAACAATAAAATGATCTATGAATTATCATAATGTATAGATCAATAAATTTAGAACTCAATATTATATATACAATGCACTCAAGTTTACACATTTTTTGCCTATGATGAGAACAAACCTAACAGCCCATCTTAGTGGTCCAATTTTCAGTATTATATCGATTAAAGTATAAGATATGATTTGAACAAACCGTTATATTAATTTATCATATAATAACCTGCAATAAATTTTGTCCATTAACCTGAAACTATTTTTTTTTTGCTAAAATATTACTGCTACTCAATTTATGTTATGATTACAATTTGAAAGAAGAGTTCTTCACTTCAAAATTTTAATAAATGTTAATTAAAGAACATGCCATAGAGTAATACAATTCTTGTGAAAATCATCAATTTAAATTTATCAAATTTAGATAATTTTTATTATTGATACTATTGATTTATTATTATTGTATATCTTGTCGTTTATGACAAAATTATAAAAAATTAAGCACACATTTTCTATTACCCTTGTATCAGTGAGATATAGGTATACATTGGGATCATTTGACCCCTTAATTTACCAAATTTAATTCTATGCATTATGGTAGATGATGTGGTGAATATATTGCCATATTTAATATTTTATGAACAATTCGAAAGGAACTATATTAAAGAATTCATTATAACCAAATATTAAGTTCTTTAATGGTTTTTCTTTCAAATTTCAAAATAAGTGTCAATCAATTACGGAATGCAAACTGCAAGTATGGCAAATGAATTACTTTTTATATACTCAGAAACTCTAATCGAAATCTGAATCGAATTCTCTGTAGAATTTAGACTCAATTTTACTTTTAATAATAATAATAAAATTGATATGATCATAAGTTATCAATAACAGTTGTTTGGGTTGACTAAAAAACACTATCACTGGCGTATACCATGAAATTACCATTTATTCAAAATTGCCAAATCTGATGATTATATTTGAAGATATTGCGATAATAAAGATGATTAAGAAGGTAGACTACGAGAACATGAGACTCAAATAAATTTCTAAAGTAAGGTAGTTATTTGTTACAATTTGTGAAAATTGTTTTATTGAATTAAGTTTGTATTAAATTGTATTGATAAAACATAGTATTTTCGTTAAACGCTCGGCCAAGACTATTTATAAGGAAAAGTTATTAAATAAATAGAGCAACTACCTTAGCAGTTTTATATTATTTTATATTATATTATATTATTTTATATTATTATATAATAATTAGTTTATCCTAATTTACTGAAATACCTTGTACAAAATGAGTTCTTTTTGATTGATTAGAAAATATCATTCTGTTTTCTTTTCAGAAAATTGAATATAAATTATTTTTATTAATAGCAAAAAAATTGAAAAAAATTGTGTTAGTATGACTTACAAATTGCCCACATATTCATAAAAATGTATGTTAAATAAATAATTAACAAAAAAAAAAAAAAAGAAATGTATATTGTGTTTTTTAAAATTGTAATTTTAAAATTGTGTTATTAGTCAAATATTTAAATAACTACAAGTAATTTACGGAAATGCTCAAGTACTTATTTACATTGAAAATATTGTGCTAATTGCCATTAAATTTATCAATTGACGAACCGACACCCCAAGTTATCAGTATTAATATTATTATTATTTATATTTATTATTAAAATTAATATTTAATAATTTATCATGGTCAATTATTTTGATAAGAAATAAAATATTGTTACTATGGGTTTTATAATTTAAAATTAGTATTTTCTATTTAACATGACACTATTTTTGTTGTTTGTTTTTTTTTTTTTGCGACAATTTTAATGTGGATTATTCTCCAGTACCGAAAAATTTTCGACCCCCACAAATGCGTTAATATTTTTTAATTCTATATGGACAGATTTACAAGATAAATTTTTTTTTGTTGAAATTAAAATTGACTTGTATATATTATCTTTATCATCATCTTAAACTTGACATTTATTTAGAGCATAGGAGATCAACCATTGCCATTGATCACGATTGCTAGTGAAAAGCTTGAGATACTCAACATTTTATTCACTATTACCAGCGACTACATTATTTTTTGGTCGAAATATTTTCTCTGTCTTGCGATATCTTTGACTATCAATCTAATTTCATTTTTGTCGAATGATAATCATGTGCATCGCCAATCGTCTCCACAAATCTTCATTTGCTATTGTTCTAATATATATATACCTACCTTACGTATTAATGAAAGGATTTCGTTAATGAGAATGTGCAGACTGTCTAAAACATCACTCTGATCCGACACATAGTTTTAACATTAAATTCGATTGTGTATTTGCTAGTTACTAAGAGTTACCAGTACATCTATTCAGTTGGCTGTTAAATCAACAAATATGACAAACTGTGTATTTTGAATTTAATATATACAACTATCGCGGACTTAGAAAAGCAATACAAAGACGAATCTGACATTTCAGATGCTAATATACTTAATTTATGCTTTGTTTAAAACTATCTCAAACAAACGTTTGTTAAATCTAAAAAAATTATACAATATTTAATCAAATGCAAAAAAATGTGCGAAAATCTTGATCTTTATTTATCATATTTAATTATATCTATTTTTGACCATGGTTTTTAATTATATATACACTTTTTTGTCAGCCAATCATAAGATATAATTTCAAGGTCATATATTATCACTATATTATTTATACGATTTTCAACAATATTCAAGATAAACTGGTGATAATTTATTCAATCTGTCTGATTTCTTTTCAAAATGTACACATTGTAGATCATTTGATATAAGCGTGACTATTTCAAATATATCATAGAATTTGGTATACATTTAAAAATTTCGTAAATAAATAGAACACTGTTTTTCCTAATTATTTACAATAATCAACTCAGCAGACTGACACAGTGTAATGTCGCTAAAATTGGGCTGAAGAATAAAGTGTTTCAAAAATTAAAATTACCACCATTCTTGAACTACTTAAGGGGGTGATATAACAAATATTTGATTACAAAAAAATATCAGAGGACTAATGGACTAGTTGCACGTATTTTTAAAATTTCTATGAAATAATAAAATGTCAAAAAGTGTTTTACGATACTTTTTATGATATAATTTTCAAATAAATTATTTTATATTTTAATGTTTTTGAAGTTGATGGTGTTGAAGAAAATCAATATCAGTGTATTTTAAATCATATGTATAATAATGAGACGTACATTTTGTGAATTTAAATGGGAGTGTTAAACACAATAAATAATTTGGACACACTATTTTTTTCATTAATTCGTGTACTGTTGTTATGAATAAAATAATTTTTTTAAATTCAAAAATCGATACAATTAGTCCAGTCATTTGTTAAATATTTTGCGTATTTTAAATTTTTTAGTCAATTACGCAATTTATTTTTCTAATGATAGCTGCCAAATACCATACGACGTAAATTGTACTGTTTGTTGTTAGTGACTGCCGAACATTGTTCGTAAATCACACACTGAAACATATTTGTGAATTTGGTGCAAGATTCTTACTATGAATAGTTTCAGTAATGAATTTATCACAAAATTCAAATAGTTTAGAATATATTTTTGGAATTATAAAAAAAAAAGCATGATTTTTTTGGAGTTTGAAAATTGAAATTAACGCATAGAAACTTGACTGAATATTTTTAAAGTGGGTATATGTTTTAGTAGTAATCTGATCATTTATTTGTAATTACTTAATGTGGCTATCACAATTCTTTTAAAGTGGTTTTTGAAATTTGGCAATTTACCTACAATATGTGGAATGATAGGTCAGTAATTTAATTTGATCTCTATGGTTTCAAAGTAGCCATCGTATGTGCTTCAATAACCATGAATTCAATTGTTCTATATGTAGTTTTCTGTTAGATCTAGGTCTGTATTATCTATGGTGGTCTTAATTTTTTTAAATTTGTAAATATGTAGTACCTATAGTTTAGCCTTTTATTTAAAATACATGTATCGGTACAACCATGGATGAGAATTATAATTATGTATTTATGAAGCGAAATGATACACTTCCCATGTGAATTCAACTATTATTTCAAATAGTTTGATCCTATACTTTGTGCAATAATCTCCATAGAAGATCTCATAGTTTATACTTACAATAACATATTGGAATATTTTTGAAGTGTTAATGATTTTATTCAATGATAAATGCCAATTAATTTTTGTCATTCTCTAAGAATCATGAATATCATTCAAAATATTTATATATGCACTTAACAGCGAAACTATGTATACACTAAAATACATTAAATATCGGTAAAATATGCCAGTAATTTAGTAAATAAATAGACAATTCAGATAAACATTGTAAATATATTATTAATGTTAATTTATAAAATTGTATTTAACATTCACGTCGTATAGTCATAAATTCACAAAATGAATAATGACCGACATAATATTTGTAAAAGTAGGTATTAAGAAAAGTACAAAAAAAAAACCAATTAAATAATTGTTTTTACATGCCATTTCTAATTATCTAATTTTTGATTCTGCATTCCTAAAAATTTTACGGAAACATAATTTTTAACAATACGATTTGCTTTAAATAATTATATACACGAGTAGAAGAAGCCCACTTATTATTACATATACGATGTATTATTATCAGGCTCTATTTTGAAACTTTGACAATATTTGTACCTATATTTAAAATTATATCAATTAGAAATGTAGAAATTTATGAAAATAGTTAATTAACTAGTAATCAGAGAGCTATTATGAAATTTAATGTCCTCGATCAAGAATTCAATACCATTATCATGCAGTAGACTGTCACGATATAAAATCGAGATTCAAATTTCATTAATTCTTTAAATTTATTCGCAATGGGTTAGTGTAATTAATTTGGAACTACAATATATACGCCATATTTTATAAAATTTAACTCTGTAGGAATTGTGTTAATATCTATCTCAAAATCGATTCCAAAAATCTTATAACCTCAGTTAAAGATGGATAAATTTACTGTTAGCGATTTGTCGAACCAATTAGCATATGACGGCGTTCGACGAGACTGGAACACAGTCGCATGCGCATTGAGACCAACTGTAATTAACAATAGCAACGTCGACTCTAAGATTTTGACTTCGCTGACGACATTTGACTGCTATCGCAAACTAATTGATGAAAATGAAATTGAAATAACTAGAAAAATTCAGCTTAAATGTCGGACTAAAGATCATAAATCTTGTGATTCATACGACTACCTACATTTATTACTAGCATTAATTGGAGTGTAATTAAAAATTTTAGACATGCAGTATTTAATGTTCTATTAGAAATTTCAAGTTTGCTGTACCTACATTTTAACAAATTCTGTCTTTGCAAAGATAGGAAACGCTGTATAGAAACGTACGATCATATTATATTTAAACCAAAATATTTAAATGGTTTAAATTGAGGAAATTATTTAATGGAATCATATATGTGTACATTGTAACAAGAATAACAAATATTGTATAGAGTACCAGTATGTTACTTGCAATATTCTGCTTGAACCTGACATGTGTTGCATATTTATGAAATTATATCAATTGGTGTTTATTATTTTTTTTTTTTTTTCGTTTAAATTTCAGTTGTAGTGAAATGTAAATTACGATTATTCAGCTACTCGCATTTATATGAACAAAACAAAATAGAGATCATATTTATATATGTATATAATGTAATTAATTAAGCTTCTTCTTCTTCTTCTTCTTTCGTTAGGTCATGGATCTGTGTTTTTCTAGGACATTTTATTTTCAGTTAATTTTGAGATGCGGATGTCCAACTCTCTCGCCATCTCTTCGGAG
>JANSTX010034543.1:0-30852 GCA_027564355.1 Penthetria funebris | reverse complement strand
CAACTAGTAGTGAGCCTTTAGTCTATATATTCTTAAATAATTAAATGTCATCTGATATATTTATTGTTCTTATGTGTTTATGATATACAATGAAAACTAAACTACTTGAAAGAAAAGAATTATTTTCAAATTTAAAAAGTTTCATCCCGTATTTTTAAAGACGATGAAACAAATTTTTTGTTATGTCCGCCGACTAGATAATGAATTTTCATAAACTGCAGTTAATGCGAATTCATTGCGGAAATTGATGATGTTGATAGATTTCCGTATTAATAGATGATATAAATATTGAAAAACGAATCTATAATAGGTGTCAATACAAGTATAATCCAAAATAACACTGCCTGGTTAAATATGTACAATAATAATACAATTTTTGTATTACTGAATTAAAAGTAAACAACATTGGATTTTAATATCTATAGAAGTATAGGCTACAATATTCAATAATTTAAATTGCCCAGAATCTAGCATTTAAGTATTTAATACAGTGACAAAGTAAGAGGGCTGAAAATATCATGCTACCAGGTGTTGATGTACTAAACATTATATGGAGGATAGATAGTGTGCATATACGTACGACTGTACTGTGACTGTATACACTCGTAATATGTTGGAATTGAAAACGGAGAAAATCGATTTTCCGAATTTTCTTCACTTCAGTTTTGATGTGAACGTCTATATAGAAAGTAATTAGAGAATTTATTTTAATAGTATTATTTAGTTTAATAATTTTTAAACAAGTATAATAAATAAAATTGCTACTTCATGATTTGACAAAATTTTAAAAATAGGATATCTACGTGTATTGAAATAGTAAAACATATAAGCAATGTTTTGTGATGAAGATTTATAAGTAACAAATGTATTTAGTCATAACATAAGCCAGAATTTCACATATATAATTAATATATTCATAGATAGGTAAGAGCCTTGTAAAATAATCGATTAAGATGAATAAAAGTAATAGAAATTTATGGATACAATTATGCTATAAAAATATGATCTTCATTAACGAAGTCGATATATCAATATTTTAATAAATTTTAAATTTAACATGAATGTGAGTGAAAAACACGTGATCATTAGGAATAACTGAATCAAAATTAAAGAATAGTTTAGTAGAATAGTAAATATTTCTATATCTTGTCCTGGACTTGACGTTAAAAGGCGTTCATGCGGTGGTTGACGCGTCCCTAGAATATATTAACATCTTAAATGTTTGGCAAAAAAACTATATAAAATTTCTGAAAAGCTGCTGAAATAACGTATTCATTTTCAGTCAATGCAATAGTTTAACAATCCAAATTTCAATTGATATTGAAAATGGGATTTCGAAATTCGTTACTGGATGAATACCAAAAATAGACTAACGAAGAGGCAACCTCAAACTGTTAATTAATTAATGCTGGAATTGGAATGTAGTCCAAGTGTAGTCCAAGTTGCTCAGAGTCCAGTTGACCGAAAATAGGCTACAAAAGACAATTCAGATATTCTAGTATATTTAAATAATCAACATTACAAAACTTTAGGAATTGTAAAGGCAGCCGATGCACCCCCCCCCCCTCCTGTAGCAAAATACCGAATGCCAGAAAGAAGCTAGAAAAAATACAAAAATTGGCTTGTGTGGGAATGATGGGCGCTATCCGAACGACTCCGACACGTGAAATGGAACAGGGCTTGCTGCCGCTTGAATTATTTATCAAGAAGGAGTTTTGCACAACTCTCTTGATTTAGAATGCCTAACAAAACTCAACAAATGTGCCGCTCAAAAACAGGGTGATAATATATTGTGGCAAGGATGGGCGCAGTCGAAAGCTTTCAGGGACCAGATCCATTTGGTGTGCATTAGGCAAAGGAATAGTAAAATCTTGGACAGGTAAATGAGCCAATGTAAACTGGAAGCGGTGAACTGAGGTGGGTACATGTTAAACAGGTTCGGTTGGCCATTAAAAGGCCAACGAAAAGAATCATTAGTAGGAAGGCTCTCCGATTAAAGGGTGATGAATTAATGCGAATCGTAACCCTAATGACTGAACATGGTGGTTTTTGGATTCATCTGAAACAGATGAATCTGGTAAATGATGACTCTTGCAGACTATGATTATAGGATGTTGAGACGGCGGAACATATTGTGTGTCAATGTTCGGCACTAGTTAGCAGAAGGATGACGCAGCTTGGGCCGCAATGGATGGAGGAGGAAGGGTAGATAAATTCGATGTCTTGATGATAGTGAACAATGGCGGTTGTTCGTTGGCGTCATATTATTAACATAAATTATGATGATATATCATCAACATCGAAAATTCGATCAATTATAGCTATAGGCATAGAGGTGAATGGGGTTCTAATTTGTAAAAATACAAAAAAAAATACTCGTAGCAAAACTTGCAAATGTTTACGTTTGCATGTAAACAAGTTTTACTACGAGTACGAATCTAATCTAAATGTTGTTGTGGGAAGCAGCATGTTGAAAACCGATTGTATATAAATGATTTGTATTTGATAATTTTTTTATTTGTTTTTTTTTTTTTTTTTGCAAATTCTTCACTCTTTTCATCATGTTTCATGAGCCAAAGTTCTTTCTCTTGCTCTCTACTAAATTATATTATCCAGATTAAAATTTACCGAGTGAATGGTGGTCTTATATACTTTTCAATAAAATTCCTTCATTCAACAGTGTAATCCTAAGAGTCTCATTGTTAGGTTCAAATTGTTTAATCATCAGTTACCATCGGTATAGTGTATAATATATGTATTGTGATTGAATTTAAAACATTATATAATACAAATAAATAATTAAAATTTGTAAATTAACATTACAGTTTTGTACTACAATTGTGGCATTATTCTTCATATTTAAAAATATTGTATAAATTTAAATTTAATTTAGTAAATATACCGAGTGTGTGTGTGTGTATTACATTAAACAAAAATAATTCACCGGATATTTTAATTTTAAATTTTTTGGATATATTCAGAAGTGAAATATTTTTTTCAGTAATTTACTCGGTAAGTGTACAGACAGACAAGGAAAAAAATTCAAAAGTTATTTAAAGAAAATCATCTTTTTGTATAATACTCTCCGTTTATTATTTTTAAAAGAATGATTGTTACCTTATACAACATTCTAATCATTCAATCAGATAGTGAATTTTTTATTTCTTAATCTTTGCTTCTTCTATCCGACTTTTTTATTTGTTTAACATATACTTTGTATATAGAATTTTGGATTAAGACAAATTCTAATTGCATTGCAATAATGTAATATTTTAATTTATAATTGCATACGTATATATGTAATGTATATGCTATAACGTAATGAAAATTGCATATGCTGGCATTCCAAAATAGATTGCAACGTGTACGTATTCGAATTGAAATTCTATATAATATAGCATTTAAACATCCATACAAACTGTTAATACTCGTATATGTAATTTGTAATTACATTTATTAATTTTTTTGTGCTGTGACCTAGTTAATGAGTACCAATTTTTATTTTATTGATTATTTTTTCTATTAAATATGTATTGATACGCAAACAATCTGAAATATAACTTCTCTATAAATATGCTAGTGCAGACAATATATTTTTCTAATTATTGTTAAACCCTCTTCAATTTCATTTTCAACATTTTACCATCATTTCAAAACTATTATGCTGAGTAAACGTACATAATCACTAAATGTAGCGAAATGTGAAATGATTTTCTAAAGTTGCAATTCCAATACGTCACAGAAACATAATTTAGTATAATTAATAATGCATCAAATGCACAAACAGTGTCTAGATAATAGAGAAATGAAATAATAATGTTTTTGAATTAGTAACAAAAATGAAATAAATAAAATAATTAATTTAACAATGAATGGTTGAACCACACCAGAAACTAAAATTACAAATAAACACAACACATTTTTGTTTCTGGTAAATGTGTAGAAGGAGTCAAAAACAAAGATTATATAATGCATTCTGACTATTTGTGGAATTCACGACCTATTTTCATAATCATTATCACGATTTCTTCTTTGCAAAGGAGATATATACATATAATAACAATCAACTTGCTAATAATATTTAAAAACATTCATTCCAACAACGCAATAAATAGGAATATAAAATCAATCACTTCTTGTAGGAGTTGCTGCCAGCCATGCCAAGTATGTGAATCGATAAAATTTTACGTCTTTAATAATGTTTAAAATTTATCATAGAAACATTCAGTATTGAGACACAATCGTCAATATCGTTTGCCCTCACACGTTTAATATTTGTGCCAATGTGAGTAATGTGACATATAACATTACATTACATTTTTTGCCTTGCACATCTAACGGCACGTTCGGATCAGAGCTCTCTTACATTTACCATACATATAATTCTCGTTAGGAATCATATATATAGAGTGATCGTAATACACCTTGGATATTGATCGAACCTCGCTCATATATTCAGTCCACATCCTTGACTTGGCTGGGCACTGACTCCAACAAGAAGCGATTACTATTATAAATATTTAATTGACCAATATAGTCATATTTGAAGAATAATAAAAGATATTTTTAAAGGGAACAAAAAAGGTCAATTCTAAAATCAATGAGTCACAAATAAAATTATTTCATACAATAGCTGCCAACATTTGAGGTTGAAGGAGTCGCAAATTGTGTTATTAATAAATAAATGTGCAAGTGTATACAAGTGTATATAATTAAATATTTATAGTTATTGGATGATAATAGACAGAAATTGAAATTCAAATCAATTTGATTTTAAATATTTATAAAAAATCAATTGGCAAAAATGTAATTGTTTTTCATTTGTTTGTATACTTTAAAATGGGGTCATTAATTTATTAAAATTGCAATAAATATTGAATTTTTAAAATGTGCAACATATACGAGTGCATTTGAATTTTTTTATTTAATAATCGTCCGTCAATGACCTTTGGACATGTCTGATAAATTAAATAGGACATTTATTATTAATACATTCTTTAAAATCTATCTTGAAATCATTTTCCATATAATTTTATGTAATAAGTCTGATATTTTACAACATTTTATTATTATTGCATTATATACTAGTTAATATTCTTATACTCAATGGGGGCCGCCGTATGCACAAAAAAAAAGCATCAGAAATTTTAAGTAAAAAGTACGATTTATATTCATAAAAATTGAAGCATCTGATTTTTACTTCTAGCAGATGATTTACAGATACCACCTATGCTTCTACGAATGTAGAAATATAGATGAAGTAACGTGTAAAGTCAATAGAAAACAATATCTCTCAAATATATATCTGATCCAGCGTTCCAAAGTGGTGTTGTTGAAGATATACAGGAGTAAATCAAAGTAAAGTTTCGCGTATTGTCCAAGCAATGGTATGTTTTATATTGAATGACAATTTATTCATTGTTCAAAGATAAAAAAAAAACTGAGAGACAACAATAAGAAAGAAAAAGATCGTTTCAGGACTGTTTAGATAAAGGTGTATATTTAATAGGAAGAAACAATAAAATAAATAGGTGTGCCATTAGAGTAATTACCATTAAGATTAATTTATATATGTTAAATTTAAATAAATTATAATCCCATTTTAATTCCTTGAGCCATTTTGTTTCAAACCAATCCTTAAACATTAAGTTACAAATCAAATATGAATATGATCCGAGTTCATCTCAACCTCTACTCCGTGCTAAAGTATAGAACATCAATGAACAAGTTTTCGATTTCTAGCCAACCACATCTTACCACTGGTACCAGTGACTGTTAATGACTGTTCTTCATCAGGTTATTTTTGGTAGATGGTCGAGTTACTAACACTTAATTGCATGACGTATTTTGTATAGTTTTAAAATGAATTTGAAATGAATTACATTCTTTTATATTACAAAAATATGCATACTAAAAGATAAATGTAATTTATTAACATCAATTCAATTTTAGTTGTAGATAATTCCCTGCCAAAATGGATGAAAAAGATAGTGAACATATTAGTATGCAACCAATGATTGAGAAAAATAATGTTACAATTGTAAAGTTAGTATAAATTTTTATAATATTTGTATGAAATTCGGTAGAATTGGAAATCTGGATTTTTTTTTTTTTCAGTAATAAACCGATAAAAGATAGTGATAAACAAATTTTAGATAATGGCGAAGAATATGATCCACATTTGCATCGTGAACTTCCAAATCCAACAACGTAAATATATATATAGACAATTTTGAAACATCATACAAACAATTATTTTTATTTTTTGATTGCATTTTTGTTTATTCCCATTCAGAAATAATGAAACACTTATACATATACTTAAGGGATCATTAGGTACTGGTATTCTGGCAATGCCAGAAGCATTTTATAATGCTGGTTATTTATCTGGCGTTGTAAGTACAGTACTAATTGGCATATTATGCACCTATTGTCTTCATGTACTAGTAAGTGTTATTAAATTATAAAATATTTATGTGTTTTAAAAAATCGCACTATGAAATCAACAATCAAATATTGATGAAATTATGAATAAATTATAAAATTATTAATTTTACGATAAATCATTAACTTAACGAACATAATAGCAATGATTTAATTAAACTCATGTAGCTGACTGATAAACTATTTTCATTTAGATGTTTGCTAAGACTTGAGGAGCAGTAAAAAAAAGAAAAAAAAAATCTATTAAATTGTCTTTTCTTTTTTTTTTTAGGTAAAAGCACAATATATTTTATGTAAAAGACATCGTGTTCCTATATTAACTTATCCAGTCTCAATGAAAATGGCTCTCGAAGAAGGTCCACCAAGTTTACGGAAATTTTCACCGGCCGCTGTGTACGTACTACGGTTTCTAACAATAATTACATTATAAATTATGTCTTAATTTTCTTTTTACAATTCAGACCAATTGTTGATGGCTTTATGATAACTTATCAATTGGGTATTTGTTGTGTTTACATTGTATTTGTAGCAGAAAATATGAAACAATTATTTGATTACTATATAATCGTATGGGATGTAAAAATTCATATGCTATTATTGTTAATACCATTGATTCTATTAAATTGTATTAGAAATCTAAAATTATTAGCACCATTTTCAACATTTGCAAATATAATAACATTTGTAGGTAAGTCTATCTCTGGTATTTAAATTCATTACAAAAAAAAAAAATATTGTTACATATATGTAAATGAGACCCCGCAGACTATGTGACCGACCAAAAATGATTTAAACATTAATCGGGAATGACATTCATAATTCGATTCACAAATAGCCCGGTGGCCGCTCCATCAGCCGTTTAAGTACCATCGGTGTACCATACCCTTGTACGTCTGAGAAAGTTCGGACTATTTATTTTCCGTATCTCTCTGTTACATGTTGACACCGTTAACTGACTTGAAATTATATCTTGGTGGCATCTGTAATGGAGAAATATTTTAGTATTGACATATGTCACTCTGTATGACCATCGATTAATTCCATGTTTATTTTAAATCTTATGTTATAGCCAGTATTATGCCCAATATTCAGGTGTTTCTTCTACATACACGACTCGGTCGGATGTCACACTCGCATTCTGTCCAATTGACGTTTAATGGTACAATTAAATTTCGATGTACATTTTTTGTGAATTTACGGTCTTCACACATTTAAATCAAACGTTCACAAAATTTCTGCGTTCCCATTCTTCCTCGCAGCTATCCTTATGAGTAATAAAAAGTTATTTTGAGTTTTGAACATTAAAGGGTATTCAGAAAACTTTTTTTAATATGAAATAATATTTATTATTTGCCCAACATAGACCTTCTATAATATTGACCTGTAATTGAAAGAATTCGAATATGAACGCTATACATTGCAGTCAGATTGACGTTATTCTGTATTATAAATTCTCCAGAACTTGCACTTATTAGAAAATTTGAAAAGTTGATTTTGTGATTTAAAACGAGATATACACAAAATTTATAGGCAGATAGAAATTCGCGCAATTGACCAACTATAGAAGTAGATTTAATAGTAAAATTAAATACGCTTAAATTCACAAGAACTTGCACTTATTAGAAAATTTGCAAAGCTGATTTTGTGATTTAAAACGAGATATACACAAAATTTATAGGCAGATAGAAATTCGCGCAATTGACCAACTATAGAAGTAGATTTAATAGTAAAATTAAATACGCTTTACAATTCTAAAATTCGGTGAAAGTTATGGATAAAACGTTTAATCTAATGAAGAACGGTTTATATATCATGAGTCACAGTGCATAATTTCTCGAATATCATGAAATTTGTCAATAACTTTTGTTCTTGCTAGAACAGTACACAAAGGAATATTGAACCACAAATATTGGATTTTATTTTTAAAAGTCAAGTCAATGAAATAAACTACAACTCGTTTATAAAAAACGCCGTTTAAAATCTGTTAATTACCCGATCATTTTGATTTATTTTCTTTATTCTAGGTATTGGCCTTTTATTAGCTTACATTTTTGATGGCGATTTACCACCAATATCTGAACGAGAAGCATTTGCATCAGTAATGAAGTTTCCATTATTTTTTGGTACAACTCTTTTTGCATTAGAAGCAGTTGGCGTTGTGAGTATTACATTGCATATTATATTTAAAAGAAATTTTTCTTATTTTATAATAATTTACTAAAATGATGGCATATGTTGTGTTTGATGTTGGTGAAAAATATCTCATAAACAAAGTTGTTGCAATAGTTACACATGATAAGATCAGTGTATTCGTAAAGAGCAGGCATGAATCACACATAAACAAGTTAATAATCATAGTCGAATAATCGATCAAATGGCAAACACATTATATATGATGATCGCGTCGACTTTAAGCAAGACGTTCGACAGTCTTGATCGTGTTATGATGTGGACAATGGAATACCATCCAAATTGATGAACATGATATACGCAGTATTTATCGTGACTCGCAGTGCCTTATATCTTGGAAAGATTGGTGATGTAATTAATGGGCATTTCAGGTATTAAAATATAAAAACCATTTGTCGCCACTATCGTTCCTATTCTCGTCCTAAATTATGTTATGAGAAAGCTGTTCTAACTAATCGATCTGACGATCTTACTATTGTCGCTTGCGCTAATACACCTTGATTATCTAATAAAGTACAGCTCACAGGTGTGTATAAGCATAAATGTTTTAAAGACAAACCTAATGAGGGTTTGGTTCGCTTATGACATGATATCTTGAATTATATAAAAATATACGGGGTAGCAAACAATGACAAAAGATGATAGTAATAAAGAAAATACCGAATCTCGCATACAAAAGACGCGGTGCGCTGGTGTTCGTAATGATGAGTGTGGGGTATGGCTGTCGACATAAATTCCATGTAAACTCAAATTTCGTATATCCAAATTGCTTATCGGTACTATTGGATGGCTTCGAGATTTGAAAAGTGTCGAATACTATTATAGTCACAAATCCAAGTGAGAATTTGTATAGATTGTTCGGGCAATAACCACGATTAACAGACGAAGAATAAATGGGGTCATACACTGGTGCGTCAAGTCAATGATATCGCAATATATATGTGTTACACTAGAATCTACAGGGTGATAAAAAACCAGGTCGACCAAAAATAAGGTATCAGTGATCAGATGCGAAGTGACTAAAATGTTCAGATGTAGTATAATTAATTTCATCATTTGAATTTTAACATTAATTAGTAATACCACATATATATTACCAAATATGTGCTGAAAATTTGTGTACCTATGTGGAAATAAATGTTGTAAAAAAAAAAAAATTATAAGAACAATAATTTAACTGAGAATTTGTAAAAAAAAAAACAACCTGCATCATGAATTTCGATACTAAGTTATTTGGAAATTCAATTTAGCCAGATTTTTATGTCTGTTGACCGGGTGCTATTTATCAAATTATTAATTCTCATGTAAATAATAATTTTCAATTAATAATATAGACACGGACAATTATAAATTGTTAGAAAAGCAAACTGTATAATTTTTCAGTAATTTAAATCTAGGTATTTTTTTGCTTGACGGTTGCAATTGCACTAAAACTACGTATAGAATATAATATTAAATTGTCACATTGGTATTATTTCAACAATAAATTATTACAAATTTTAAAGGTCATTGCATTGGAAAATAATATGAAGAGTCCAAAATCATTTGGTGGTTGGTTTGGTGTATTAAATATTGGAATGACTATAATTGTCATTATGTATGCCGGTATGGGATTTTTCGGTTACCTAAAATACGGTTATGATCCTCAAGGAAGTATTACATTTAATATATCACAAACAGAAATGTATGTATAATATAGTTATAATAGTTATCTAAATCAAAAAAAAAAAAATATTATAATTTTTATTAATTATATTTAGTATGGCACAATCAATTCGTGCAATTTTTGCTGTTGCAATATTTATATCTTATGGATTACAATGTTATGTGCCTGTTGAAATAATATGGAATGTTTATTTGGCAAAAAAATATGAGAGTTGTAAAAATAAATTATTTTATGAATTTGGTGTTAGAATTGCTGTTGTAATAGTCACATGTAAGTTATCATGTTTTTTTTTTTATGCAAATTTTTAATATACAATTTTTTTTTTTTTATAGTTTTACTAGCTGTTGCAATTCCACGTTTAGGATTATTTATTTCATTATTTGGTGCATTATGTTTATCAGTTTTGGGTATAGCATTTCCGGCGATTATGGAAATTTGTGTATTTTGGCCAGATAATCTTGGACGATGTAATTATATTGTATGGCGTAATGTGTTATTAATAATATTTGGTATAATTGGTCTTATTACTGGTACATATACCAGTATTGTTGGTATTATTAAAAGTTTTATGTAGTTAGTGTTTGTTAAAACTGGATAAAGAAAATTTTTATAAAAAAATTCATTTTGTCATTAACTTTACAAATGTACAAACTTTTAGAAAATATTTATATTTTGGATGAATATTATTGTAATATTAATTTTTTTTTTAATGTTAGTTAATGTTTGTATACTACGATATGAAACAAAAAGTAATTAACTTGTAAATAATATAGACAAGTTATATATTATATAATGTAACTAGCTTTGATATTTCTATTTTTAAGTAAAATTAGGTATGTAAAATAAAAATAAAAATTGTTTAATAAACGCTTTCGATTATTTATCCATATTTCGACGATAGAAGACCATTAAGAAGTAATCGTTCGCTAATTGATGTTTCCAAAATGTCCTTGCAGTGTGATTGGAACTATAATAGTTACAAAATACCAAAAGAGGAACTTATTTAAATTCTTAATTATAATTTTAAAAACTTATAAGATAGAAATGTTTTAAACTTTTTCTATTACACTACCATTTTATTTTCAATTGTTTACATTTCTTAGTTTTAGCAAAAACAAATACTTTTTATACTAAATGACATTATGAAAGTAATTAATTTACAATACCTTTATTAAATAGTGTTATTATTTTTATTTTTTTTTTTGTAATTACATTTATTATTTCTTTAAAATCATATCATTAATTGATTATTTTTTAAAATTTTATTTACAAAAAAAGATGTTTGTAAATATGGTTTTATAATTTCATCACTGTAAACAAAAAAACAAAAAAAAAACTCAATATGAATTGTATATAAAATAAATACATGTAGTAAATATATACTCGTATATATATACATATATTTATAACCAACAACAAAAAAGTATCCTAGAACCTAATATCACATTTAAAAGTATTTTCTTCAATTTATTTTTATTTATCCCCTTTTTCCTCTATTCATTTTCTGATGCTTGTCCTTTGAATTCAAAATCACATACCAAAGAAAAATGATCGGATGGATACCGAAAACTTGGTGTCCTATTTTTACCAATGTCCGTTTCATTAGGAAATAATAAACAATTACTCACCTGAAATAAAAAGAAACAATACAAAATCAAATAAATAATGAACATAAAACATAAAATTGAATTTTAAATTTAATGTGAATTTTATAATTTATGGGTGTACATTTACTTCAATTTTTAATATTCATTACAATTATGACAATTAGGACAGATAAAATAGATTTTATTGAATTTAAATATTCAATCTCTGGTATCAATTAAAAACAGACAAAACAAATAACAATACAAAATAAAACAATAATGCGAACAAGACATAGAGAAAGGAAAAAATTTTCCCACATGAAATGTATATAGGCAGGGAGGAATTATTAATAAAACAAAAAAAAAATACCACTATACAATTAGGCCAAATGAGATACCCAACAGAAAATACCGCACACAAAAATACTGATAAGTTTAGCTGGAACGAAATTCAAATCGAATCGCAATGTGAACGTACAGAGGGTGGTGGATAGTGGAAATTGTTGTACTCAATGACCCGATAAGTACTAACAAGTGGCACGAGTAGAATGAGTTCATATGGAAAGACGACATATTCAAGGAGTACAATAGGAATACCGAATGAACAAATGTGAACAAAACCCGTATGGAACATTCAATCCCTGATAATAAAGTCGTAGCCCCGTAAATTTCACTGAATAATAGGCCCGTTAACGAAGTGTACTCATTAATCGAATAAAGAATTGTCGTTGAACAAGCATAACATACAAGAGGATATATCCTAGCTCGATTTCTGTAGCTAGAGCACGCGACAATGAGAAGTTATGTCAACAGTTACATGAAGGCAATGTAAATCGATCATGCTAGGGTGAATTACCCCCCCAAACATTAAATTAAAATAATAGGTAATATGCGATAAGTGACTACAGACTAAAAACGGGCACACAAATAACATATAACAATAAAAAACAAACATTAAGTTTTTTTTTTAACTATAGGGGAGTATAGGGGAAACATTTTAATTTAAAAGCTATTAGAATTTAAAATTGAAAAATATGTAACCAGCTTAAATAAATAACATAAAATGTTCCGTATTAATTACATTGTCACCATACATTTACTTGTTGAACCTTGCTAAATATGAAATTGAAATAATAGTAATCCTTCCTATTTAAACGATCAAAATGTAGAGGCACAAAAGATCCATTTGATTTAGTGTGGAATACTTGTTAGTATGAATTTTGAATTCCTGAAGTGGTCATCGAGACCATCGTTTAATAATAATATCAATTCAAATACGACTAATATTTTAATGGTCAAGAGGTTCGGTTGGGTTTTCAATTAGGAAATGATATCGAATTCTATCAACCTTGACAATTGTGTGTTTGCGACTTGTACTGCTGAAACACGTATATTGTACGCTAAATGTCAATAAATGGCATCTAATCGAATAGGAACACGATGACAACTTTTGCTTGCCTTATGAAAACAGACACAATTTGGGGACATTAGAATATTGCTTGAACCGATGAAACTGGTGCTGGTGGTTCAAAAATTCGAGAGATACAAATTCAATATTCTTGGATTCAAAAATATGATTTGATTGAAGACAGAAAAAAAAAGTTTGCTATCTGAAAAATCGAATACTATGAACCACAGTAATGGAGTTGGTCTCTTCATAACGGAAACTGATATCAGATGGAATAAGCACAGTAATATTCAAGAGTAGCGTTAAATATAAAACAATAGTTTTACGCACTTATGATGTAGGTATCGTCCGATGACAAAGAAACGTAGTCTATTATGGGTACACAGAGAGTGATTGATATGAATAATAATGGAGGAACGTGCAACAATTATAATCTTGTGATTGGTGTTATTATATTTGTAAATAAAAAAGATACAAAGAAACTTGGATTTCACCAAACGGGCGTTCTAGAAATCAAATATAGTACATAGCTATTTGTAAAAGATGGAGAAATACTCTGTTACACCGTAGTTATAGAGACAAGAATGTTTTTAATGACTAATTGTGTGATTATTGGCCATATGAAGCTAAAACTTATGGCAGATATTGACAACATAGAACTGCTTGCACAAATATTGCTAAAATTCGAGATAAGGAATGGTTCATAAGCGCTTTGTTGAATCGTTTAGTATTGGCCAACGATCGACGAGACCATGAAACATAATCGTTGGTGCATTGAGAAAAGTTGGTAAGAATGTTGTGTTTTCATTAACATCAACAATGGATAATTTTATTGGCACGTTAAATCCATTAACGAGGAGGAGAAACATCAAAAATATAATTAACAATGAACGTCCAATTCAATTTGCAAAGATAGACTGGGTATTCTCACGAGCTACTCAACAGTGTTGTGGCCGTTGAAATTGGACTGGATAGCATTGCATACTCGATCCCATTTTTAGTAAAATGTGATTTTTTGATGATATATTCTAACGGTGTGGAAAGAGTGGTTAATAGTTGGATTGCCAAAAAAAGGGTAAGTTAACTATGTCTGAGAACTACAGTTGTATCACCTTGCTGAATACTGTATTGTGATAGGTATTATGGTGCATGATAGCTTCGGTTCAATTTTAGACCTAATCAATACATTGATTTTTTTATAATTAGTCAATTGAATGGCAAACCCCATTGTATATGTTATTTGTAGACTTTAAATAGGCACTCGATTCCGTATTAATAATGGAATGATGTGTACAATACTAAAATATTATGTAATAGTGTCTAAGATGATAAACATGATCCGTGATCTGTATCGTGATTCACAATTTGCAAGTTTTGCATCGTGGAAGGCTTAGTGATATTTTTCATGTACATTCGGGTGTAAAAAATGGATGTAATAAAAATTGTGAAATACAGTTCACAAGTTGGTCTAAAGATCAATGTGTCAAAGACGAAACTAATGAAGATTGGTACGTGTATGACATATGTTAATTTGCGGTCAGTAAAGCTATTTCGACAATTTATTGTGGTACTGAAATAGATGCAAAGTTCAGCATACAAAACGCTTCGACAAATGTTTGGTATGATGAATAGCGGACATTTTAAACAATCTAAATTTGGGCATCTTTAAAACTACCGTTTTAACAGTACTATTGTAAGACTTGAAGTCAAAAGGTGCCTAAGCCGCATACTTTAGACTTTGCGATCAAATGCAATATATATCAAACTAGAATTTATGGAGATTGGCCTGATCTGAAAGCGAAAATTCAATTCAATTGCACACCCTCAATAACATATTCTTAAAATATCACAATTATGATAAAATTTCATATTATATAAAATACCTTAAATTTATTCTGAGAATAAAAAATATAATCAATTGTATGGCAAACTTCACCATCTTCACGTATTTTCCATGTTGTAAATGGTGGTTCTTGTTCAACTAATTTTTCAATACGATCTTTTATTGCGTTAGCATCATTTTCTACTCCATTGGCATTATTATGAATTGTATCATTTTTTATATTATTTGTTACATCACATATATCTGCGTATGCACTTGATAAATTTAGTGCTTTGTAATTTAATATTGTACTATAAACTGGTTCATTTGGTACAGCATTAAAATCACCGCACAAAATTATTGGTTTTGAATCGGCAAATTTATGGACAAATCTTACAAGATCCTAATGAAAATAAAAAAAAAAAATTAAATTTTTATATTATGTATTTTCATTATTATGTGTTATGTATTATTTTGTTATTTATGAAAGAAATATTGTCTCGAAAAGTACAATAAAAAACTAATTACTGTAATTATCAAACTCGATCCCCACACCACATGGGTGCATATAGGACACTATGATGTTTCAAATATACTAGTAACATCAAATGACAACCAATAGATTCAACTATAGATGTTCTGTTTAGGCATCTGAATACTTCAGAAGAGTGTTGCATAACTTTACAGTTACCTAATTTGTTGGTGAGATAATTTGTCAACTGTTTAATAAAATCGACATATACATCGATCACTCCATTCTTTACCAAATAATGAATTAATAAAGAAAAGAACATCATGGAAATCACATACCGAGAATAAAATAGTAATATTTAGTTTGATTTTAACACTAACTAAACTAACAATAATCTTAATGTTATCTTACGAATTCTAAGTGTAACAAAATAATGATCATGATTGTGTTATAAGAAAAAAACAATTAACTCTTTACTTTTCCTTGTTCATTTCGTAACTTTGATAACAATGCACCACTACGAGCTTTCAAATGAGTTGTACATACTGAAAATTCAGTACCATTATCAAGTGCTTTGAAATTTGCAGCAATTGCCACCTGAAAATTTAAAATTTATAATTACATAAATTAATTACATTAATTACATAAATTATAAAAGAGTTAGTTAATTAATAAAATATAAAAACCATACCTGATTACTTTGTACTTTCCAGACTTCTAATATTCTAGTATCATAATTTAATACATCAAATTTATTTTTTTTATAAAATATGGCACATCCATCAGGACCATTATTTTCATTAATATATAAACATGGTGAATCTGGTTTTGGAAAAAATATACCTTCATAATTCTGTGTGCCAAGAACATATTGTAAAAATTTGAAATGATCAACTTCCTATGTAGAAACATTTTTTAAAAAAATTACTAATATTTTAATATTTTTTTTTAACAAAGTGTAATAATATGCATGTAAATAATTTCTATATACCTGTAAACAAACAATATCCGGATCACTTTGTATAATTTCTTGTATAATTAAATATTTTCTCGATTCCCATGTTAATGCTTCATCCGGACAACATACAAAGCCATCATTATTTTGTCCAAGAGCTGAAATTATTTATTATTTATTTAATAAATATTATGGTGTAAAAAATGTAATGATAAAACCTACATTGTGATAAAACATTCCATTGTAATACTCTTAAACGATTTGGAGCTGGTGAACTACAAACTATATAAATTATTATCATCTACATTAATATTATCGATTAATAAACATAAAAATATCTGAATTGTTCCAAACCTTTTGATACTGAATTCAATTGAAGGTAACGTAAACCATCGGACATGCCATTCGATAAGAAACCATTAGTTGAATTTTCTGATTTTAGAAAATATCTTGGTAACAATAGTGGATGCTCTTCGCCACGCATAATTTTACAATGATTAACCAATTCATTTGGTGATAATCCTTTTGGTATACTGATTGTATCGTCATCTTGTGTATCACAATTATTTATTTTTGGTGCCGAATTAAATGATCCCATTCTGTAAAATGGAAAGAATTGAAAACATATTATTTTAGTGACAATTATTGTTAATGATGATCGACATTTTCTTATTTATGAGCACCAAAAAGCCAGAAAACGAACTATTCTTAGTAACATTCAAACGGTCATATGACAAAGAGTTTGCTTTTATTTATTTGTTATTTGTTATAATAATAATAATATAATAAAATAATATTTAATTAAATGCATATAAATATATAGTATAGAAAAAAACAACTCCACTCCTTTCTTGTCCGTCACTAGTAATTAGTTAAGTAATTAAAAAAAAATAATAACTTCAATTATGGATTTTTTTTATGTTCTCATACATAAAAATTTAAAGTGCAGTCACAAAGTGCAGACACATTCTAAAATTTTATTGCATTACATAAAATATTATTTACTAAATTGAAATATTATTGTATTACACTCAGATCAGTCTTATTTAAAGACATCGCAATAGACTATGAATGGAAATTTATTCATTTAAAATTTTCCTTTGGATTAAGAAAATAAATATCAAAATTATGTAACGAATACAAAACGTTTTGGTTTCCATCACATTCAATTTAATTAATCTTTTGTTCACAGTTTATCAATGAATATTGCATATCAAATACAACACGTAATTAAACACAAATTAGTATCTATAAAATTACAGTGACGAATGGAGTTACCGATTAATTTCAATGTTACTCAATATATCTTCACATTCACGTAGTGTTATCGGAAACACACCGTAGCAGATGATAGGACCTAAAAGACAAGGGAAACTGTCATGTTAGTCGATTAAAGTCAAACCTATCTTACCAACAAACTATTACGCCAGTTGCACACAAACCCTTAATTACACGAAATTTGTACATTATCGGCAAAAAAAAAACAATTTTACATTTACAGCTCATTGAGCCCAGATGAAAAAGGATTACTATATGGGTGTAAAAAGGGGGATAAAAGATGAAAACAAAAAACACAGAGTACCAGCCGAAGTGCGTCATGCCGATATCGGCGACTCAACCAATAAATTGATAAATAATTAGTGACATTGAGAGAGCAAGTCTAAAACAGAGATGAATCTCTGAAACGTTGCCATCCCGTCAATGGCAACTATAATAATTGAAATTAATTTCAAGGTAGTAAAATTTTTTTGACCAGTAGGTGTAGTATTGGGAAAGTTGACCAGGTTGTTACGATGGTGATTGAGGAAGATGGATTTATTATAATTTAATGTTTGAAAATATATTGAAAATAGATAATTCCAAGGTGAAGGAATGAAAGTAAAGAAAAATTAAGCGAAAAGACAATGTGGTGATTTAGGCTCACGTATGTCTCCTATATATGAGATTGGTTATAAGTACCGGAATTATAGTGGTGATCTGGGCACACGTGAACCAATTGTAAACAACATTAATAAATAAAAATTAATGCAATTAAATAAACTAATAAGGCAATTAAATAAACTATTAAGAAAGTAAAATGAAATAAGTTCATTGGGTGTTTTATTCAATTATTAAAAAATTCATAAAATCTGTTGTATCTAGGAATTTTCTTTGACCCTAATTTTGTCTAAAAATTTTTAAACCATGTCTAACTAATATTCGGTCAATTCTTTTGTTCAGGTTTAATTTAAATTAGTATGCGAGTAAAAGTATATCATTGGCATATTCGTGATGGACACGTGATCACGAATGCGAACCCTAAATGATGTACACATTAGAAAATTATAAATTACTTTTACTAAATGATCATTAAAATCGTGAATATATTTTAGTTTTTAACATTAGTCCGTTGGTTTAAAAATGTGTCGAAAACTTTCTCGCAATCTAGAGACAGCAGTGATTGTTAATTCACGGTTGTAAATCGCTGATGTAGTTATATCGAACATGATTATGATCGCGTGACTAATGTAGCATTCTCCTCTAAATCCCATTTGTAAGAATTTCATTGCTTTCAATGAAATGTATTATATTATTGATGAAGAATTTTTCATATAATTTGGATAGGATGGAAAGTAATGATATAGGCCGGTAGTTGATGATCATTGTATTGGAATAACGGATGCCACTTTTTACGAGTGGCGAATATAAGCGTTATTAAATATAGCGCATAGAAACCAAACAAATTTTTTAAGATCTTTTTATAACCCTATTAGAGTAACTGTAGATTCCTTTTTGTTGTGTTGTCGCTTTAATGATAAAAGATAATTCGTTTACCGTTAAGAATGGCATTGACTAATTATAGTCTTGATAGCTAGGTGAGTGGTATTTTGAGCGTAAAAAAATATATTTATATTATTGTCGGTGGCAGTGCAATCAGTGACAAAGTCTAAAAGTCTATCGTATGGTGTCTGGTAAAGTCATTGGTAATTAGTTGATTCATGTGATCTGAGAATTGTTGATCAACGTTTTGATTTTGCATTATAACAATGTATTATAGATGCTGTTTTGGACAATTATAGCATTGAGAGTTTTATAATTTTTATAAGCTTTACAAATTGTTTTCAATGGCTATAGTGAAATGTTCGTCAACCGCATTTCATGAAATATAGAGTCATTGTGAAACACGATGAACCCAATTTTTTCCAAATCAATATTATTGATGGCACTTATTTTTTTTATTGATCATCATCTATATATATACTATTACTTGCAGTATTATTATGTTAAAATCTTATTTATTGTATACATTTTAATTAAATTAGTCACCAATTAATACTTGTATAAGAATGCTTAACGTAAATATTTACCAAATATTAATAAACAAAAATATATAAAAGAATCATTACTTGCATTTTGAATGTATCATTTCAGTATTTTAATTCAAATCTTTACAGCAATTTGGTATAAATGAATACCGATAACAACTAATGGTTGTAAGAATGACGATGACACAATTGTGATGATATATGGAATAATCATCATCTTAATATTTATATCTCAAGGGTTGTGGTACATAGGGAGCAGAATTACGATGTTTATTTACCGTTTTCAAAATGAATGTAACATGAAATGCGAACTCAAATAAAGTATGATCAATCAGGAAAATATATAGAATCATTCATAATTGTCCCAGTTATACATTTGAAAATTTGTGCGGTACATAAATTTCCAGTTACGTATAGTTTGTTGTTGAGATGTTTTTTCAATCAGTTGATACAAATACGACATTAACACCATAGTTTCAGGCTCGATCGCTTGTGTAGGTAAAAATTAGATTGAGTAACCCCAATGATTTACGGCCACTTCATTCATCACCTTATGAAATATTACTTAAAATAATCACATCCTCATTTGATAAAATGTACCACTAATCACAAGTAAATTCAAATAAAGAATATGGAATCAAAATGTAGGATATACATAATTTCAACAAGAATGTGCATATGTGCTCTGTGCAACTGTAATGTGTAATTTTTTACACCTTATCAAGTCTTTTGATTTTCTGATATAATAATACAATTGAATTTATCACTGAACCTTTATATGTTTAAAATGGGTTTAGGTACAATTATTGTGCAATAGTAAATATATCCGTTATGTTTTGACATTACAATATACTATTTATTATAAAATCGATTGAAATCATAATTGGATTTTGGGTCGTAGTCCATACATTTCCTTAGTTTTATGTCTCGAATCTGTAAAAACATTAAATTATTTCTTTGCCAGAATGAGCCTACCCCTAGACAGATCAGACCATTCTTACACAACACAAGTTAGTCAAATTATTGTTAGATGTATGGTATATAGGATGTTTAACTCTATACCGTCATGATGGATGAACATTTGAGTTAAGAGTTGATAATATGGTTTACATTTAAATTGTAATTATTAGATGCTTAGATTACATTTTAAATTTTTTTTTTTTTTTTTTACTAACATGATAAAATTGGCATTTTGATTACATTACAGCATCTTTTACACATTATGGTCATAGTGAAATTGATCACAATAAATAACGGTTACATATATGATTTAAATTCAAATGACTTTAGTGATGTATACAAAGAAGAAGAGTTACATTTATACCGTGCTTAAAATATAGTGATGTGTGGGTGGTTAAAAATGCAAAGGAATATACATTAAATAGAATAATATAGTCTCTTTTAAAATGGTAATTTGAAGATTGCCTTTAGCAATAAACTATTACAATATGGAAATTATTTAATATCTGTGAAGGAAAAAGTTTAATGTTGTATGACAGCATTTATACACTTATCTTTCAAGGTGTTAAAAAAATTTTAAGTCAAACTGTATATAGACTTATTATAATCAGTTTATGGATATTAGTTACTAAATTAAATACTTGTTTTTATTTATTTTTTTAAAAAAATTTAATAAATTATGATGTGGTATATTATTATGTACATTTAAACCGTTAAACATTTAAATGCACACAACACAACAAACCTGGTTAGTATATGTCGTTTTAAATTCGATTGACGATCATTTTTACATGGTATTTTTGAATGTTTTAAACTTTTTAATTGAAAATCTTCTGCCATAATATCGAATTGAATTAGAACAAAATTTGTATAATCACTATTTTATTTAGCACACAACACACAACACACTATTATCCATAAAATGTGTATATATATGAAATTAAAATTTTTAAAATCATAAAATTTAAAATACGAGTATTTCTAAATGGCAAAATTTCAATATTCACTCAACAAATTACAAAAATATACTAAATTTTTCTATTAACATACCTTAAATTATATACAAGCATTTTTTTATTTGTACTATTATGTTGTTTTTTTTTTTGTTAAGAATGTTTTTTAATTTTTTTTTAAAAATATTATATTATTATTATGTTAACAATAGAAGAAGCGTAGAGTAATCTTAGGGGGAGAAGGTTACTTATAGGTTATCATATATATATATAGAACGTAAAAGGTGCTGCTATATAATAAAAAATATTATAATTTATCCTGAAAAATGTAACAATGAAATTATACGCAAAAGAAAGAAATAAACAGTAGAAAAGCCTTTTTACTAAATTTACAGAGAAGATGTGGTCTCCTTAATATACTATAACTAAACAAATTCAGGGACAATTCAATTCAATCTTCACTTATATTGTGGATATAGTAAGTAACACAGTGTTTAATGTTTTAAAAATTCCGATAATATAAACAATATACTCGCGTAGTCAGTCTCTACATGAAACCTTGAATTTAAACAAATACAGAAAATTTATTCATTTATTGATAAAACATTTCTTATTTATAGCATCATTGATTTTATTTTTTATCTATCTACTGTATATATTATTATTTTATAACTATAGAACATTGTAATCGATATGCATATCACAATATACAACATTAGTCTATCAGTCTATCTAATAAATATTAATATTAATTTCATTACTTTATCATATTCAATTATTTGCGTTGTGAAACATTATTTCAGTTGACCAATTTTCATCAAGATCTGTTGCGACAGAGTAAATTACGAAGCAGAAGTACGATAATTTTTATTTTCTAAGGATCTGTGAGTGAGCCGATGACTCGTAATTATTGACACTGAAATAATAATGAAATGTGATGCCGCGACTATATTTTGTTCACCTTATTACGTTGTTCCTTTCGGTCTTGAGACCAAAAAAAAAAATTATCTACATTATAATTATCGTATTATATACTTTCCAATTCTCTATCTACCTGCATAATATTATATACACTTTAAAATTTTTGATAGTTTTGCGCAAACACCATTTCACTTATGTACTACACATTATTTATTGTATATAAGTGAAGTACATAAGATCTATTAGATAATAGTAGATGATATTTTTTTAATATATTTATATATAGGATTGCCAGAACGGCTCCTTAAAGAAGGATATGTTCTCTTTTTTCGGTCAGATCTTTTATTCACTCTCTTTTTCAGTCAGATCTTTTCTTGTTCTTTTTTTTTTTTGGATCTCTTTTCCCATTATTTGGGAATTGGGATACAGTTAAAGAATATTTTATATAGGTAGAACTGAGCAACTGAATGAATTCTTTGAATCTGCAAAAATTTAATATAAACAACTATTATCTCATAGTCCTATACTATTCTACATTTATATGCACCGCTTAATTTATATTTTTCCTCAAATCCTAGTTGTCCAAGACGGTTAAAGGACGACTTTTTTGAATCTAATGTGGGAGAAGCTTTGAAAAAATTAAGAAAAAACAAAAATATTGAAATTAAAAAAGATTTCTATCATTGAAAGTATTTTTACTTTAAAATCTCTTACAAATAAATACACTCCAACACCGGATTGAAAATTCTTTTTTTTTCCACTAAAAGTTTCAAACATTTTACGATCACAAAACAGTGATCAAATTCAATACGATAGTTTTGAAAATGATGCAATTAATTGCTATAAAAAATTGTTAGAAAAATTAATATCATAGATACGACAATTTCAGGATTTTAATGTTTTTGAGACACTAACAACCATACCCGAATGGGAACAAATAGAAAATGCTATTTCGTCAGTTCAAAGGAGTAATACTGAATTTCATTTTATATGAATTTTATTTTGCTATACCCGGTCATAATGCAAATGTTTTAAAAAAATATTTTCGATGATTGAATCGCAATAGCGAGTAAGGTATTGTAGAACTTTATCTAGAAAATTAAGGATGTTAATATTATGTATGAATTGTGCTTCATTTGAGTTATTAGTTTAATCGTAATATTTTACGGACTGTAAAATTATTAGTAGTAATGATGTACACAAATCAAGTATTCTTGCAGTTGGTTTTTTCGTCCACGTAATGGTTCGCCAATGGTGATTTAGTGATTTTCAGGTTAAATTGTACAGGGAACGTAAGGAAATGGAAGAGTACAATGTGAAAGTAAATTTAGAAAAATGCAAATTGAAGTGTTTAGTATTTGAGTCATATTATAGATGTAAAAGGAATTCGACCAAACCTAAAGAAAATCGAGGCGATCTGAAATGCTCCACAGTCTTGTAATATATATAGCAATTGCTGTCCTATTTGGGATTACTAAATTACAACGGTAGATTCGTTTCAAATTTATCGCATAAAACTCTGGTGAATGGTTTGACTGTAAATTTATTTAACATATGCGTATAGATTTAATAAGAAATGCAATTAAAGAAGATATTTACTAAAAAAAATAATTGATAAAGGTATTGGGCTACAATACCATAATTTTTTATGGAATATTATATGTTTATGTAAATAAACGAGATGGGACACCATATAGTACGCAATCGATCAAAAACGCTTTCATGTGCCCATACTGCTCAAAATTGTTTCGAATTGTTTACACTTAATTTGAAACAATTTTTATGTCGATTCATCACTGTTGATGAAATATAGATTCATCTATACACACAACAAATTAAAGAACAGTTGAAGCAGTAACAAGAATCTGGTAGAAGCGCACCAAATGAGTGTAATATTTATCGGAAATTTAGGAACAGGTAAAAAAATAACTGGTTTGTAAAGAAAAAATAGTTTTTCATCAGAATAATGCATCACAGTTCACACATCGTCAATTATCATGACTATATTATACGAACTACGTTATGAAATGCTTTCTCATTCACCGTATTCTCAAAATTTACCACCGACCAACATTTCCTCTTTCTGAACATAAAAAAGTATCCAACTATAAAGAGATTTGATTCAAATTTGGAAGTCATTAACGTAAAAAATGCATATTTTGCAGATCTCAAAGTATATCAAGCTAAAATAAGATAAATGTTGTCAAAGTGATATTAAATTAGAGATATTAATCCATCCTTTATTGGAAAAGAGCAAAATAACGGAAATTCATTTTGACCTGATTAACTGATTGGTCTGAAAAAATTTGACAATTTATATATGATAGCGTCACAAAATACAGAATGACTATAGATCTTAATTGATAGAATTTTCCCGGAATAACTGAGAGTATACTGTAAATTGCTCTTCTTACGCTGTTTAACCATTACAATATTAATTATTCTGTATAAGAAGTTCTATAGAGCACACTTCCAGTATGCATGTTTGTTTCCAAAATAATATCATTAATATTTCTTATTTAAAATAATTAAATTTTATAATTACCTTAGTAATCACCAAATAAATAAATTAAATATTTATAATACATTAAAATGTATAAGTAAATATTGTACTTTGGTAACACGCAACAGAAATATTATAACATTTACTAAGCGAAAATATTATTACATATTTACATAAGTGTTAATCTTTGATTTTTGATAAATTATTAATTTTTAGATGACCTAAGGCCGAAAAAGTAAATGATAACCCAACCATACTCGTACATAAAAATAATGAATGATATTTTTGTCTTCTGTTCAGGAAAAGGAAATTACATATATGTGGACACAGCAAAAATATTCAATTTAATGTTATATATAATATTTATTTATTAGTGGTCTAACAACAATGATCTAAGATCTTGGTCAATGATACTAATATATTTATATATGGGTGGTAAAAGTCAATCAACTTTGTTTGAATCTAACAAAAAGTTGACAAATATTACGCTCATATACTGACCAGGAAAGAATTTAAAATACTCTGAGCAATTAACAGC
This sequence comes from Penthetria funebris, assembly GCA_027564355.1. Lineage (NCBI taxonomy): Eukaryota > Metazoa > Arthropoda > Insecta > Diptera > Pleciidae > Penthetria > Penthetria funebris. The sequence goes on along the minus strand of JANSTX010034543.1, from coordinate 5,129 downwards.
AAAAAAGGTCTATTTTGATTGAATATATGCTAATAAATGTTTTAAATATTAATATTTCAAATTTAATTATTATATGAAACAGAATTTTTTTTACACAACTATAAAATGAGATTTAAGGCATGTTAAAATACATAATGATAATCAATTTCGTCGCAATATGCCAAATTCAAGTGGTTTAAATATTCTCAGCTATTCAGATTGTTTTTAAAGATATTTTTCGCACCTAGTCGATGTTCACACATCAGAAATTTACATGGATTTTGGATATATGTTGAATATGCAGTTAATCAAGTAGCTTTTTTTTCCTTTCTGCTGGGTAATTACTGTACTGATGAGAACTATAATTTCGAAACCAGTGTTCAACATCTTAACACTGGTGCTTTGTTTTATTTACTTATTTATAATGTGCATTCTACAATTCAAAATACTGATAACCATTCATTTTTAATTAACTAGTTATGTATATTTAGTCAGAAAAACTAATCTAATAGAAAAATTGCTCAACTTGGAAGTGAGTCGAAAAGTATCAAAATAATTTGGATATATATAGTCCAATAATTTATCAATCGATCATATTGATTGCATGCAAATTATGTGTAACAAAAAATGAATGCGCCACTAGATCCAGATGTACATATTAATATAAGGATTATAATGAATACAAAAACAAATTATCAGATAAACGACAAACACAGCACAAAATGTATTATATTGTTAATTATTTTACCTTGGCAAAGAAATTAGACGATTAAAATTCCTCTGTATTATGAACATTCTTGCTGTTTTTGTAAATACATCCATTTTTGACCATACCATATTTTGCATCGTAAAATTATTGTATATTTATGTATGGCCTTGTATATACATGTATGTTAAATCCACCAATAAAATGATAGATGATGAATTCGTTTAACAAGTTCAACTTAATTGCATTCAGAATGCAAATTTATAGATATATAAGTTGTAAGCCGATGAACTTTCAAATTTATTTTTCAAAATAAAAAAAAAGAAACAAATGAATAGCTCAATTATATGCTATTATCATGCTGTTTGTAATAAATACAGGTTCAATATCCTATAAAAAAAAAAAAACGAAATATACAGACATAGTAAAGAAAAATAAAATTAATTCACTTTTATATGCAATCTACGTTTTAAGACTTTTCTGTAACATTTGATATTTTAAGTTCAAGGAATGATTTATGTTGGGATGATAAAAAAATAGTATATTAATTGATTTACAATGAACAAAATTGTCGGGCATAGAAAATGTAATTGGATCGGCCATACACTGAAACGATGATAACATCGCAGGATATGTACTTGACTGGAAACGTCTGGGTAATTGAAGATCGGGTTGTCCAACAACAACGTGACGGAGAGCTGTCAGTAGGGAGGCGGATACCTGGTTGTACGACTTTCTAGCGAGTTAAAGTTACTGGCAAGAAATCGTAAACAATGGCAGTTGTTCGTGCTGGAATAAAAGTTAAGATGATCATTGGATTTTTCTAAATTAAATTTTCTAAATTATTTACTCAATAAGACAGCAAAGTGTGGTAAATATTTCAAAATTCTAATTATAAATTTACAGGAGGTTCTCAATATATAATATTAAATTATTTGTATTATTAATAGTATATGCACGACGAGTATATAACTATCAATTTTAATACTAAAAAGCTGGTTAATTATATATTTGAAATAAATTTTAATTTATTATTGTTAATCGCCTTGGAACTGTGTTAATAAACATAAGTAAGTATATTTATCTCTCTATATAATACTCGACGTCGTATATATTTCAGACATAATTCAAGTAAAAGAAAAAACAAGAAATTTTTAAGACAATACTATTAATTATGCACTGACCTTAACTATACATAATCAAGGAACTGCAGTTATAATTAGTTTCCGTTGTATGACTAAGCGATTACAAACAAAAAAAACAAAAAACCCAATTCATTCATATTCATAAACTTTAATTTTTTAATATTTTTAAAATTTATGATCTTATAACAGTCCAATACATAAATATATGATCATCAAATTATATGTATGGAAATAAGGACGTCTAAATCTAGGTAACAAAAATCCTTCTATAGTAGATAGTAATCATAAGATTAATAACAAAAATAAAAATCAAGAAACTCTATGAAGATTTTGTAAAAACATCTTTACAATTGCAAGTAACTGACAATGTTCATTAAAAAGTAAAGTCATATATAATAGAAGATAATTCCACGAATTATCGAAATTTATTACGTAAAATCATACATAAACCATGGGATAGACTGAAGGAATAAATATATAGAAATTTGAAGAATGAATAGACGATGTACAAAGGAAAGATCAAGTTCTACTTTAAAATATAACTTCAAAGAAAAATATGTAGTCAAGAATTAATGAAATTAAGCTACATTTTGCGACATTTGGATGAAATTTAATAATCATGATAATATAGTTCCATATTATTCAAAATAATTTCTAATTCTTCTATCGGTTTATTTTACATGTTTATCTACTTCAAACGTGCAAACTTTGGTATCGACCTATAGAGTGAAATGAACTGATTTACACCCTAATTCCGGTCAGCAGAATATTTTTTCGTTCTGCTGGGTAATTACTGTACTAATGAGAACTATTAGTTCGAAACCAGAGTTAAACACTTTGCACTGATGCTTTGAATAATAGTGAAGAAAAGATATATACTGACGAATAATTGACTTAAAATACAATAATTAATTATTAATTGCTAATTATTTTTGTATATACATTTGTCATATAATTTAATTTAAATATAATGTAAGTACTAATATATCTGTCAATGAATTCAATAACATAAAAGAAGATAAAACTTACGCAATTTATCTACATCATACAGTATTAATATAATCTCTAAATATAGTACACATTATTTGGATTAAGCAAACAGTATTTGTCAATTAAACTTTAAGAAATTGAACTTGAACAGACTTAAAACGAAATTCTGTTATACAATCAATACTAGCTAATATTGTAATTGGATGTACAAGAATCGGGGCGATGTTTAAATACCTACTATACTAACGGATTATTTAAAATTAAAGAAATAACGTATTATGTGCAAATTATTCAACTAACTCCGTCATCAATTTAGAATTTCAAAACACTCACGATTAAAATACAAAAATATAGCATTGACATCTTTTAATAGATACAGTCCACTACAAAACTATAGCTATACTTTACGAAAGGAACACTTTTCTATTTTATTTAGTTTTCCATTATTCTATCGTGGTATTCCGAGATCTTGAAGTAATGAACTAGATGCACTATAAAGAGAAGAAATATAATGTAAAATTCCTAGTAACCAACACATTAATGTAGGGAAAGTACGTTTTGTTAATATTACAAAACATCCAACACCAGAACGAATTAAGTATATAATCTTATAATGTCATATAATCAACAAAGAAAACATAAGGACGGTTGTCAATGTGTATATGGGAATCAAACGATTCTATTATAGTTAAATGATTGACATTTGTTGTTAAAAAATAAATATGCCAAGTTAATATCGTTTTCGCGTACAATGTGTCATTAAAATGTATATAATAAAAATTATGCATATGCAAACAATTTAAACAATGCGTATAATTTGCTATATTTTTGAATGGTAATAGGAATTCAAAAAACTGATGACATAGATTTTGAATGATAGATTACGAGATCGAGCTATGTTAATAGAAAACTCTCCATCAGTTCATAATGTATATACAAACGATTCTATAAACCGCTAACTTTCACAGAGCTGTCCATACATATTGACTAATGATTCATGATTTTTGGATATAATAAATTACATATCACCAACACCACCAGACCACTAAAATATATTTGTTTTGGCACACATTTCGATTATAATCTTAAATCAAGACAAAATTAAATAAATTTATTAATTCAAAATAGCAGCTGCTTTTCATATAGTTTATTAGATTTAGATTTGGAATAAATATACGACATAACGTCTTAGAGGAGATAAAACATTTGAAATTTATATAAAACATTTTGGTATTAATTATTTTTGTATTAATGAAGTCATAATTTGAAAAGTCATAGTTAAAAATTATCGTAACAATTATAATCAAGTCATTATTCAGGAATTGATTACTCTTTAATGTTCACGCACAAATTAACTCTATTTATATTTCATTCGGCCCATGGGATAGGAAGGGAAGGGTTGTTACGAAAATAACCTGGACGCAGGAAACACTTCTTCAGGAATCACAGATGACGTAAATGTGTCACAAAATCTGAACGCAATCTAGTATATGATGATTCCAAAAGATTTAAACGTTGACGCGAAGAGTTAGGGATGGAATTACCAGCAAAATGATTAAAATTCATGTTAATTCGTTCTAAGTCATTATTAAGAGTGTTAAGTATATTCATGCAACAATAATTAATTGAAGCCTTTAATGGCCATTTATCGAACAAATAATTGTGATGCATAGTGTTGTCATCAGCATAACTGGGATTCATTGTCACTTTGTGGAGATCATTATAAAATTTTAGAAAACGGATAAGAGACAATCCATAGGCACATCTGCATCTAATGGGAAAATTTCGGAAGTCATGTAATCTCGTTCAAAAAATCAGAGATCCACACTCTTAAATTGTTATAAATAGCGCAAAAGTCAAGTTTAGAGAAAGTGATGCACGATGCCACATCCGATCAAATGCCTTAGATATATTTAATGCAAGGACATTAGCCTCGCCAAACTCATGAATGCTTTTACTCCAGATTTCGGTTGTCATAATATGTGGATCGAAAGCCATATTGACGGTCATTAGTTAAATTATTAGATTCCAAATAGGATAGGATTTTATGTAGTTAAGGATTCTTTTCCAAAACCTTGGATATTAATGATGTAATGACAATTTGGTCTGTAATTGGATGGATCAGATTTTTGAAGCATTTTTAGAAATTTGATTGGACATTGTGTATTTATTAAGAAATTTATCCGAATTTAAGGAGAATATATATATATATATATATATATATATTGTATATAGCAAGGGAAACGATGATGACCTTACACAATTGCGTAGCACGGTATAACAAATATATATATGTTTCATATAAAGGT